>JBBPQL010000519.1:0-23306 GCA_038092515.1 Boletus subparvulus | reverse complement strand
TGAATATTTTTACATGTATGTATGTATATGGTGCCTCCACCTCACTCCGCATCGTGACATGCACGATCAGCTCCAGGGTGGATGCGACAAACTCGATGAAACACCGTTAGTGCGTGGTAAGCTGAGGACAACGAGGGACAGCGACGGTGTGACCAGGCGATGAGGGATGGTGACGGTGCAACGAGGCAATGAGGGGCGGTGATGGTATGACGAGGTGACGAGGGACAGCAATGGCTGACGAGGGATGGTGATGGCATGACAAGGCGATGAGGGATAGTGATGGTGCGACAAGGTGACGAGGGTGATGAGGGTGATGGGAGCACGCGCTGCACAAGTGCATGTACGCGCGAACTGACATGGTGGGGTTGAGTCAGGAGGGTGTGGGTGTTGGTATGGCATGTACTGTACACGTGCGTGTGGCACAGTGGGTGAGGACGGCGCGAGGGCAAGGCACCGTTGTCATCACGTATGGAGGGACGGATGAGGTCGTTGTTGTTGTCGCATGTGGAGGGACGAGGCGAGATGCCATCGTCGTCCTGCCAGTGTGTGGATGGTGGGTGAGGTCACGATGAGGGCGAGGGGGAGGCCACATCATCATCATCACACAAGGAGGGACAAGGCAAGGGGGAGGTGTCGTCGCCGTCATATGTGGAGGGACAGACGAGGTCAGTGAGGATGACGCAACCTCGTCGTTGCAAGGTCGTGGTGGTTGCATCCTCATCTTCATTGCGTTGTGAGTGAGGTCGAGGAAGAGAGAGAGAGAGAGAGAGGGCACGTGGTCGTCCTTGTTGTCCTCATTGCATGGAGGTGGGGATGAGGTGACGGGCGATGGTGATAGTCACGGTGCTTGCATTTGTGGCGAGGGCATGTGGAGGGACAAGGCAAGGGCAAGGCACCATCATAGTGGAGGGCGACGGTGATGGGCCAGTGCGGCGCAGATGTTTGACCCACGAGAGGTCATTGTGTATCAATCACCTTCCGACCGATTGATGGGTTTCATGAGCACAGCTCACTCTCCGCAGATTCAGCTCAGAACGGAAAACAGCTTTCGCGACCTTGGTAAGGGATCCAGAAAAGGAAAGGATGCAATTAGTTGAAGACGAGACCATGAAGTTTACCATCAACGCTGAACACGAAAACAGGAGTCCCACGAGCAACGCCGTGACGGACATGCATAGCCTTCAAGGTCACGTGGGTCCATGGAAGTTTACGATTCACGTGACTTTCACATCACGTGAACGCGATAAAAGGCATGCGAGCAAAAACCTTGCAAGCAAGGTAACTTTTCGGTCCTGGCCCAGCGCCAGCGCGCATAATATACACTGGCATTGTTTGTCAAACCTCCACGTTGAATCAAGTTCGGTGGCCACCATGGATTCGAAAGGTACTTGTGTCTTTCTGTGGACGTGTAGAGCAATGAAATAATGTACCTACCAGTTAAACAGTTGCATTCACGTGCAGAATCTCTCGTCGCCAAGTTTGAGCAAGGAGGGGGGACCAGTTACATTGAGGAGGCGATCGACCTTGATCGTGAAGCACTGGAGCTTTGCCCACCCGGTCACCCCAGGCGATCTGCCTCTTTGGTTGAGCTTTCAATTCATCTCAGTGCCCGTTACAGCCAACTGGGAGCAACGAGGGACCTTGATGAGGCCATTGTCCTCGACCGAGAAGAACTTTACCTTCACCCACAAAGAGACGCTCAGCGGTCAATATCTTTGCACAACCTTGCAGTTGATCTCCTCACTCGGTACAAGCAGCTCGGGGAAATGCAGGACCTCAATGAAGCCATTCTCTTGAACCGAGAAGCACTCAGCCTTCGCCCGCAAGGGCACCCTGATCGGTCAGATTCATTGGGAAGCCTTGCAGTTGATCTGTTCTCTCGGTTCGAGCATCTCGGGGCGATGGGGGATCTCGATGAGGCCATTATCCTTAGCCAAGAAGCCCTCCACCTTCTCCCGCAAGGGCACCCTGATCGTTCAACATTTTTGAACATCCTTGAAATTCATCTCTCCTCTCGGTACGAGCAGCTCGGGGCGATGGAGGATCTCGATGAGGCCGTTGTCCTTAGCCGAGAAGCCCTCAACCTTTGCCCTCAAGGGCACCCTGGTCGGACAACGTCTTTGATTTGCCATGCAAATCGTCTCTCCACTCGGTACAAGCAGCTCGGGGCGATGGAGGATCTCGATGAGCCCATTGTCCTTAGCCGAGAAGCCCTCAACCTTTGCCCTCAAGGGCACCCTGGTCGGGCAACGTCTTTGAACAACCTTACAAATCGTCTCTCCACTCGGTACGAGCAGCTCGGGGCGATGGAGGATCTCGATGAGTCCATTGTCCTTAGCCGAGAAGCCCTCAACCTTTGCCCTCAAGGGCACCCTGGTCGAGCAACGTCTTTGATTTGCCATGCAAATCGTCTCTCCACTCGGTACGAGCAGCTCGGGGCGATGGAGGATCTCGATGAGGCCATTGTTCTTAGCCGAGAAGCCCTCAACCTTTGCCCTCAAGGGCACCCTGGTCGGGCAACGTCTTTGATTTGCCATGCAAATCGTCTATTCTCTCGGTACGAGCAGCTCTGGGCGATGGAGGATCTCGATGAGGCCATTGTTCTTAGCCGAGAATCCCTCAACCTTCGCCCTCAAGGGCACCCTGGTCGGTCAACGTCTTTGATTTCCCTTGCAAGTCATCTTTCCCCTCGATACGAGCAGCTCGGGGCGATGGAGGATCTCAGTGAGGCCATTAACCTTGGCCGAGAAGCCCTCAACCTTCTCCCGCAAGGACACCATCTTCGGTCAATGTCTTTGGATAACCTTGCAGTTCATCTCTCCAGTCGATACAAGCAGCTCGGGGCGATGGGAGACCTCGATGAGGCCATTATCCTCGGCCGAGAAGCACTCAACCTTCGCCCACAAGGACACCCTGATCGATCACGATCATTGGACAACCTTGCACGCCACCTCTGTAGTCGGTTCACACGGTCGAGGCAGTTACAGGACAAAGAGGAGCTATTCAATCTCTACGCTCAACTCGCACATATCCCCCAAATTGTGTTTTCCATTGATCTTTCTGCCACTAGATCATGGATCGGTGTGGCTGAGGATTTTCAGCATCCAACACTACTTCTCGCATATGAAACATCTCTTCGACTACTCATTCAACATCTGTCCACTCTGCCGTCATTGCCTCAACATCTTGTCATCCTCAAAAACCTCACGTCGTCGCTCGCAGTAGACGCATTGTCAGCGTGTCTTCGTAAACGTGCTCCTACACATGCAGTCGAGCTTCTCGAACAAGGCCGGGGTGTCTTTTGGAGTCAGTTTACTCGACTCCATTCCCCGCTGGATGATGTCGTAGCATCTAGCCCGGCAGGAAAGACGTTGGCAGACGAATTCACGAAGATGGCCTTGCTCATTCGCAATGCTCTCAATTCTCCTGGTCCAGATCAGCATGAACGGCTATGCCATCTTAACTATGAGATGCAGAGAGTTGTGACCAGCATTCGCGAGCTACCTGGCCTCTCCCGTTTCCTCCTTCCCTCGCTCTTCCCCGATCTCCAACGCGTAGCCAGTGGGGGACCCGTCATCATCGTCAATGCGAGCAAATATAGCTGTGACGCACTCATCATCATCCTCGATCGGGATCCCGTTCATATTCCGTTGCAGATCACACAGGAAGATGTCCAAGACCTGTCTAAGGAGCTCCGTACGTTAACTGTGCGCGCAAGGAGGGTCGACGTGACGAAAGAGCTCGCCTCCTTCTTACGCAAACTTTGGGATCAGATCGTTTCGCCCATTGTCGACCGCCTCCAGACGACCCATCCACCTCAGTCACGCATCTGGTGGTGTCCCACCGCCGATTTCTCTGTGCTGCCCTTGCACGCTGCTGGTCCGTATAGGAAGGGCAAACGTAATCTCCCTCATCTCTACATATCGTCCTACACCCCAACCCTCACAGCCCTCATTCGTGCCAGACGGGCCGATCCAACGAACCCCACAACTGCACAGAAGCGTTTCATTGCTATCGGTCAAGCCAAAGCTGCTGGAGAGAGCGAACTCCTTTCCGTAGGCGCAGAACTGGACAACATCGGTCGGCGCGTCCACGGCCTTGCCACATTCACGCGTATCGATGGAGAGGAATCTTGCACTTCTAGGGTCGTTGAAGAGCTTGGCAAAAACGAATGGGTTCACCTTGCTTGTCATGGTCTCCCAAATCGTCAAGAGCCGCTCGAGTCCGCGTTCGCTCTCCACGACGGGCACTTTACAATCCAACGGATCATCGGGTGCGATTTCAAGAACCCCGAATTTGCGTATCTCTCCGCATGCCATACGACTGTCGGAGATGAAAAGAGTCCGGACGAGGTGATCCATCTCGCGTCGGCGATGCAGTTCGCTGGGTTCCGTTCTGTGATCGGGACGATGTGGGCGGTGGACGATGGAGAGACGAACAAGATCACGTCGACGTTTTATAAACATATGGTGGACGAGTCTGGTCGTCTGGATCATACTCGCGCGGCGTTGGCGCTGAACAGGACGATGAAAACGGTGGATATACCATTCGATCAACGGATTCTTTATATCCATCTCGGTGCCTAGTTCTAGTATATATATCCTTGTTGACTCTCTTGCTTTGCATTGCTCGTACTCGCTGTGTGTAACTGTCAAGTTACAGTATGCTATCCGTGCTTTCTTTCTTTCTTTCTTTTCGGGAGTAATAATATTATGTGGCAACTGACTGAGTCGAGCGCTACATAACTGTAGCGGCATCCCCAATGAGCTGGGTAGATGCATGGAAAGGGGGCGAATTGAAAGGGGCCGCCACCGCCTGCGGATGCAGATGTGATTTCGATATTGCACAGCGAGGAGGATTTGGCGACTTCAACGTCTCCGGTCACCGCACCACTACTTCGGTCTCAGGGGGCATCCACCTAAACCTGGGAGGACGTGTCGGGGCCGGATGAATTGTTTGATTCGTATCTGAATATGGATGAGCTGAGACGGGTCATGGATGAGGAGACGATGATGAGGAGAAAGCAGTGGAAAATGGGTTACGATTCCGAATCGTCCAGGAGCGTCGACGCGCGAGAGTTTGTCGACATCTCCAGCCACCGAGTTCTATTGCGCCGCTTGGCGTTTCGGCTCAACCTGCTCGTCACAGAACGGAACCCAGCAAACTGCATCGCTGACGCGAGATGGATCACATCGTTTGGATTCTCTTCATCCCCGACAGTCGTATGACACGCAGACAGATACGCAAATTCGGGATTCTTCAAATCGCGCCCGATTATGCGTTGGATTGTAAATTGTCTGTTGTGGAGAGCGAACGCGAACCTAAACGGCTGTTTACGATTTGGGAGACCATGGCAGGCAGCTAACCTGGAAAACCCATCAACCATGCAACCTCTAACACGTAGTAGCCCCTCCCCCGAAGACGAAGAAGAGGACCTCGTGGCCCGCCTGCAAGCCGTCCGCGCCAGAAAGGTAGAGAGCCTCGAGCGCCTGGAGAAGGAACGGCAGGAGTGAGAGGTGGTGCGCCGGAGGAGAGAGCAGGAAAGCATGATAGAAGAGGCCCGGCAGCGCGAGGTGCGAGCGAGCGCCGCGCCGGAGAGGCTGGTGAAACTCAGGGGCGGGAACAAAGAGATGGGGAGTTCCCGGGGCGAGCAGGTGAGTGGCAGCCTCATCACAGCTGCCAGCGAACTAATGAGAAGGAGGCAGGAGGCGAGCGCTGCATCTCGCGTGGCCTCCCCTGCGAGCCCCCAAGAGGTCCCAGGGGGACGGCGTGCGCGGAGTGCGCCAGGGGTCACATCTCCTACCCCCTGGGGAAGCGCGAGCGCGAACCGGAGGGGTCTCTGAGCGGCGAGAAGAAGCAGCGGCCTTGCCCCACGGTGGAACCCCAGATGCGGAGTTGCTGCAGCCCTGCGGCGACGCGGCCCTCCTCGACTTGATCCGTAAAATTGAGCGGAACATGGCCGTGACAGCGGAGGCAGTGGCCGAGTTTCAGAGCTTTCTGACGATCGAGGGAGGTATGAGAGTATTACCACTTTCCCTCGAACCGGCACCTACCTACTTTTCGGCACGCTACTAAATACACAACACTTTCACCATTATATTGTACACATTACCTACATCTGCGAAGTTGAACGAAGAAAAATGATGCAGTAGTTCTCTTGATCGTACGTAAAGTTGGCATCAATGAACACTATGGATATACCACTCGATCAACAGATTCTTTATATCCATCTCGGTGCCTAGTGCTAGTATATGGGCTCTCTCACTCTGCATTCCTTGTACTACTTGCTGTGTGTAACTGCTATATATCAAGTATGCTATCCGTTGTTTCGCGAGTGGTGCGAGGTCCAAGCGTACACTACATCTGACTCGGAGTCCGATCCTCGCGCCTATACTCCGAGTCAGCCCCGAATAGTCGCGATCGACAACAGAAGCCGATGAAGACCGTTAGAGCGAGCATCGAATAGGTTCCATCCGAACTATGACTTGACTCCTCAATTGAAGACCCTACCACTGCTATCGAGATTTGAGGTAGGCGCAGTACTTGCAACGAAGCGGATTGGCAAACTGGAACAGGACCGAAACTCCCGGAAAGTCCAATTCTGGCTGAATTTGGGCGTGTAGAATTGTCCACCGGATAAATCCGAGCGGACCCGAAGTTCGCTTGCTGGAGTATACAAGGGGAATGCCTCACCGGCAAAGTAAAACCATGCCGCCACGACAACCCCTAATACGCAGCCCCACCCCCGAAAATGACGAAGAGGAGGAGCTGTTGACCCGCCTGCAAACTGTCCGTGCCAGAAAGGTGGAGAAGGCGCGTCTCGAGCGCGAGGAGAAGGAACGGCAGGAGCGAGAGCGCAAAGAGGCAGAGCGAGAGGCACAAGAACGCAGGGAAGCGGAGCGCCGGAGGAAAGAGCAGGAAGCACGGCGGATGGATGAGGCCCGACAGCGCAAGTTGCGAGCGAATGCCACACCGGAGAAGCCAGTGAAATGCAAGGGCGGGAACAACGAACGAGTGACCACGGGGAGTGAGCAGGTGAGTGGCAGCCCCATTGCAGGTGTCAGCAAGCTAACCGGAGATACAGGACGACGAACCGATCATAGTGTCCTCCGACTGGGAGGAACGACGTCAGACCCCCCGAAAGGGCAAGAAGAAGGCAGAGGGCGAGCGCTGCAAGCGCTGCGTCACCCGCGACCTCCCCTGCGAGCCTCCAATAGGTCCCAAGAGCACGGCGTGCGCAGAGTGTGCCAGGGAGCATATCTCGTGCTCCATGGGGACTCGGAAGCACAAGCGCGAGCTGGAGGGGTCACCGCGTGGGAGCGAGAAGAAGAAACGGCCCTGCCCCGAGGTGGAACTCCGGGTCCCAGCTGCGGAGTTGTCGCGGCCCTCCGGACTGTACGACGCGGCCCTCCTCGACTCCATGCGTAAAATTGAGCAGCACATGGCTGTGACGGCGGGGGTCATGACCGAATTCCAGGAGTGTTGGCGAGCGTTGGTGCGAGGTATGAGAAGGTACGAAGAAAAAGGCGTCGGAGCATCACCTATGGATGTGGGCCTAAGAAACACCTAACGACGATGAACTTCGACGTCATTGACCCGGATGCGAACACCGGCCGCGGAGCGCACTGCATCACAAAAATAGTAGAAATGTGAGATTGCCTAATATGGCTGAGATCCCTCGGACCCCGTGAGAAGAGTCAGTCACGACTTATCACGAGGTGTCATAGAGTCTGAGCCTCCGCACATCTTGATGTATCGCAATATCGTAGTCACTCCCATGTAACTAAAGCTCTGACAACATAAGATATTGCCTTGTCGCAGATGATGTGAAACTCAATTATCCTCACGACCGTAGTGTAACTAAAGTGAGCCATACCCCTCCCGAGCCCAGATTTCTTCGTCAAATTCCTCTCCATCGCCCGCAACAACAGGGTCATCCTCTTCGACCTCGCTCTCATCTGACTTTGAATTAATGAGTTCTCCGTCTTCGCCCATCCCTTCGTCCATCCCAATTCTGTCGTCCCACTCGGGTTCGTCACCGTCCTCCAAGTCCTCAGCCTGAGGTTGGAGCTCGTTGCTGACATCTTCGTTTTCTGGCGGCGGCTTGCGTCCCTCGCGCTGCAAGAACTCATCCCAATCGCGGGTGACCCTGTGACCAATCCCTCCACCTCGGAATCGCATAAAGATGTCTCTATCTACAAAACTGGAACAGAATTAGTATATGTACTAGTAGCACATGTAAACACGAACGTACATGTTAACATAGTAGAAGCACCAATCATTCGAGTCATTGATTTCGGTCGTCTCCCGTTCTCGCCGCACGAACGATGGCCCCAATAGTTCCTCGGTGCGACCTAACCCGAATGCAGGTATAAGGTGAACCCCGCGGATGACAGAGTCCGGGTCCACGAACCCAAAGGCGTCAGCCAGGTTATCTTGGTCGAAGAACTGGAGCCGTGGCAATCGCTTGGCGTCCCACCCGGAATTGAAGTTTGAATCGCGTCGGAACCAGCGGACAAACAAGACATCCATCCGTTTTGGGTTGGAATATGGAGATGAAGTGTCCTTGCAATGTTGTACCATGATGTGGAAGATGAGACATACGCGAGCGTACCAATACGGGTGCGAGCGCTCGTCTTCTTGTGATAGTAGCATGATATCAGGATGTGAATGAGGGCCAATTGAATCTTGTTCCCGCCGAAGGTCATAGGTCGTATAATTGATTCGTACGTAGGCGTGCTCGAACATCTTGTTGTTCACGATGAGCACACAGCGCCGGTCCTCGTCGGAGAAGTCGTACTCGTCGCCGTTGTAAGCAAGGCCACGTAGACGAGCCAGTAGGTGGTCCTTGAGGCGTGGAAGGAAGTCCTACACCAAGGACAATTGAGTAGCCTAAGAGTTTCAAAACATTGAACATACCTTGACTGCGGGATCATCTCCAAGGTCGCTCAACCATTCAGTGAGGTCGTGGCTTTGCCGCGTAGACGCAGCAATATGGAAATGGTCTTTTGGAGATGTACGGAGGAGTGGCGGACGCATTGGCTCAGAGGATGCTTCCGCAGCCAGGAGGGAATCTCGTGCGCTGTCCACCTGCGCGACGAACCGTTCAATTGCCTCTTGGTGGGCAAGGCTAGCGTTCCGTGTATCCTTCTTCTTTCCCGAACGGGGAAACCGACGTTTTGCGCGGCGGTGCTCGAGTTCACCCTGCGCTCTAAAATTAGTACATGTTGTGGATTACGAAGAAAGAAATATCACCCTTTGGGTGGAATAACTGTCTGTTGTCCCATATTGTCGAATCATGCTTGGGTAGTCACCCAAAGCGTGATATTTGTAAGTCGAAAGGTTGAGCCTCTTTATCTTGGGCGTGGAGGTGGCTACGCGATCATGTCCGGTTGCACGCTGAGGGTCCTTGGCGACGAGTGCTGCATGTCTTCGAGCACGAGAAGCTGATTCTTGAGGTAGCTCTGTAGTTTGATATGTTGAACAGGTTATTGCTTGAAATGTCTGTACCGAGTGACTAAGGTGAGCGGTTGTCGTGTCAAAGAATAAAAGTGTATCGTCCGTATGAATCCGAAGCTTTGCGAAGCCCTGCCAGGTTGCCAAGTCGAAAAGAAGGTCTAGAATGACCTCGTTATGGGGAGAAGGCAAAAGTCCCTCAAAAACAGGAATAGCACACTATGGGCGTATTGAGCTTCTGAGAACGAAGGATACAGCTGCTTACCTGAAGAAGGTCTTCGAAATCCCTTGCTGCCAGCCGCTTCATCGCCGAGGCATTCTTGTGGAACCTTCGGATTGTTCCTCGCCCGAATGTTCCAATCATTCGATACCTATTAAACTTGTTATATAGTGATGTTAGGTTGATAGCGCTGGTAACCTACCTCCAATTGAGTTCCTGGATCGCATTACCTCCATGGGCATGCAGGATACGCATCAAATGCGTAAATATCGTCTTCCATATCCCGATTTCAAACTCGTGGAGTAGGTCGACGACAAATAACAGGAAAAAATTAAAAAAAGCATCCTCGGATGAGAGGTGCTCAGAAAATGCGTTCTGGTAACAGCATAGTAAGTTTCAACAAATGGAATGCTCGTATCAAAATACATTACCCGGGTTGGAACCAAGGATTGGTCTTTAAGCAGGTCGCTCACATCCTTGCCAGTTATCTTCTTACCGTGCTTGAAAATGAGCCGCCGTGCTTTGTTGATGAGGGCTTGGTATGCTTTGTCATTTGTTCGAATCTCTGTTGTGCAGGTAAGCATATCGGATGGTTTCCCCATTTGTGGAACATCGGCCTTCTTGACGAGACAGCGGGGGCAGAGACATCCCCCGAGGAATTTAATACACGATAAAAGCACTCTTTGTTGTATGATTAGTGCAATAATACATGATGAGATCAGTTGTGATACGTACTTTTCAGGGTAATCAGCTGCATAGCTAAAAAAACGAGGGAAAAAACGCCTGGTGATAGAATCAGCGCCCTGAATTAGTATACCGTCGCTGTACGCCTCGACAAATTCGTCGTCAAGGAGAAGCCTCCAAATGGCGTGCATGAGCTCGCGCTTAAAATGCGTATACAGTTCGTCCGTCGATGCCTCTCCATATTTTTTGATATATAGATCTTGGAAGTCGTCAGGTAACTAGACAATTGATCAGTATCATTGTTTAGTACATTTTGGTTGCACTCACTGAGGGAATATACGCGACGTGGTGGCACGCTGCTGCAGATGGCTTCCCACGAGTGTACTTGGACTGGTTTCCGAAGAAGAGGTATACCGGCCACAGTGATGCGTCACCGAAGTTGGCGAGCTGGGTTGCGTCAGACCAAAGCATTAGGGAAGCGACGACTCGCTCATAATCATCTCCTGGTTCCCTAGGTAGGCAATTGATTTCCTTGTGGGCATCAAGCATCCGAGTGGACATATAGGCTTCCGAATAAATGCGAACACTTCGACCATCCGCTGTGGTCCAGAACTGCTCGAAAGGGGTTAGATGAAATGTGGAGGAAATGTTGTCAGCAAACACAGATTTTATGATATCTGTGATGGAGCGGTGAATGATGTTCTTGATCCGAATGAATGGGATAGCTGGGTCTGTTTCGGAGGTATACTTTGTCCCTTCTTTGACCAGGGGAAAATCGAACGAACTCTGGATCCAGCCATGTTGCGCGCGGAAAGGATTTGAGTCGTCCTGGAGGTACTGTTTGATAAGAGTGCATTCATGGTCCAGCGAAAACAGCAACTCCTTGGACGGATTGAATGCAGGATCTCGTATGTATTTCCAGAGGCGGTTTGTTTCTTCCTTGGTCTTTGATGTCGACCCTGAGAAGTGCCAGCAAGTAAGTAGCCCGGCAGTAGGACTACTGAATGCTGAGAATAAATTTTCGTGAGTGATATCCGATGGAGGGACAATATTCACGAGGCCTGAGGAGGGAAGGGATCGTTGAATTAGTGTCGGCGCATCAACGAGATCGGAGAGGGCCATAGCTGAGCCAGGGTCGAATGTTGGACGGTATGGGTAAATCTGAAAAAGACCCATGGAATCGGGTTCTGTCCGGAACTGATCAGAGGCAGGTTGAATGGGCTGAGAACTTGAAGGTCCAGGCAAAGGAGATGAAGGGATGGGTGTGGCTGGGGCATGGGAGAGGCCTGTGGGCTCGCAAGGTAGATAATCAATATAGCGTGCAGGGAGGCGAATACACCGCCCTGAACGGCCTGAGACAACTGGATTAGGCGGACTTGGGGGTAGAGGGGGAGGGCTCAGGGATAGAGGGGGAGGGCTCGGTGCTGGAACAGGTGGTTCCTATATCGACCGAGGGTAGTAACCTATAAATAATCCAACAAGATGCGTTACCTCTGGTTGAAAGTCAGCATCAGGTGTCAGGAACCTAGTATGCCCAGCATAGCCAGGCTCAGGGGAATGTGATGTACTAGTACGCTTTCGCTTTTTGGACTTCTTGCGGTCCCTGTGCTGACGATGGACTCCAGCGGTCAATGCTTTACTTGCCTGACAACGGGCCTCGTGGGCACGCAAGGACTTGTGTGTGCTGAACGACCTTCCACACCCGACGCAGATTACATCGTCCATTGGCGAGGCAAAGTCGTTGAATTGGACTGTGAAGCTAAATACATGGGCTGCAGTAAGGAAGTAAATATCAAATACTACCTAGAAAGTATAAATGAGTCGTACGCGTTCCACGATCAGTAAAGAAACGCACCTGGGATCCATGCACTGCAAAACGTAAGATCAACGTGAGAACGTCGCAGTCGCGGTAGGATTCTGCTTTCGCTAGAGGACATTCAGCAAAGAAGAATATAGATAGATGAAAGAATGAACATACTTCCTTAATTGCATTGAATACCGCCAAGATCTCCGAATCGCTTTCGGATTCTGTGGAACTTAGGTCATACTTTCCTGGAATCATGATATACAATGTTAATTTACAATTTTATACTATGATGGCGTCCAACTCACCAGATTGTTTACTAGGTGTGATGTTATCTGGTTGAGCTACTATGAGTGTTTTTTCGTTGACGAGACTGCGAGAATCGTCTGTAGTGTTCTGTAGCCCAGATGAGGTAGCACAACTTGAAGGTCGGATTTCAATTGTCTAAAAGTGAACGGTTGGTACAGATGTGACTCAGATGATACAAACTAAAACTTACCAGCGGCCCAGGGAAGTCGGGTGTGTATGTAACGCGGTAGACCTCTGGATACTTGAGGGGTAACTCGAGGGAGATCTTGTTGTCCAAGAAACTGGCAAGCGGGTTGTTGATGGTCGACATGGTGAAAGAGAGACTGAGAGAAGATGTGTAGGACGTCTGGATACTCGTCACATGATGGTCGTCGATGGAGGAGTATGGCAGAAGTGCGAATCAGGTATGTAACCCATAAATGGAAGGTTTCCCATACCTGATTAGATTAAAGGCAACGCGATCTCTCCGACATTCATCCTCCGACTCTAACCATCATCACCACCCTAATGCCCTCCAATAAACGTGCTGGTTCTCCCGCATCCCACGACAACAGGGGATCAAAACGTGCCCGGAAAAACACGTCAAATAAGCCAAAGAAAGGTAAAAAGCGTGATAGAAAGTGAGTGTCATTTCCTACCATTACGTCCGAGGCTGATCTCATTAGGGACGCCGCGGCATCCGAGTCTGACAACGAGGATGGGTCAAACTCCGAAACAGAGTCGGAGTGTGACCCTGAGTCGGATGTTGGCGACTCATACGGTGGGATGACTGTTAAAGACCTCAAGGGTGCCGGGCGCAGTATCGCCCGGTGCTGCGACTTGTTCTGTGACGTCAACAAAGCCATCTATTTGGTAATGCTCTCCAAGCAAGAAGAAAAAGATCAGAGTGGTTCTGAAGATGAGGACGAGCATCAAGCCAGAAAGGAAGCCCTTGACCGCATGTAAGTGATTCGTTTCGTTTTACGCACTTATTATCCATTCAGGTATCAGCACTCCAAGAATGCTTGTGCGTTACAAGAAGGTCTATTCTACTCTCATCCGGGAGATTCCAAGCATCAAGATCCTCATCGACGACCGTTCACGTGCATCAACACTCAAGATAGTTCTCCGAAAGGTGCGTATATGCGCATACATCGAGCGCTCAAGGACTGGCTGAGCAATTTCTAGATCAATGAAGCAATAAGCGAGACGAGGAGCAGTGATACTGCTCGACTGCGCGAGAAAATACCAAGTTATATCCTTCAAAATCCAAAAGTCGACACTGTGAAGCCCGCAATCAATTCCAGCACCTTAAAATCGGAGCTCGGCCTGAATCACTTACAGCTCGCTGGATTTCTCTGCCCTGTAGAGTTTATTGCAGCGTTCAATGGGAATGCCGAGGAGTATTCATTCCTTTGCATTATCGTGAAACTCAATGCTTACCACCCACATTTGAATAATCTAGGACTCGCAAGAACCTCGAGAACGGAAAAATCGACATGTCGCCATCCGAATTGCCGGCATTCCTGTGGGAGGAAAATGGTAAGAAGTACAGCGATGATGATATCCTCTCCGGACTCTTCCGTGGATTCTATCTCGAACGGGTGAGTGTTCCTGTTTCTTGTACCACTTAATCGTTGCGCTAACTCTTTTTTGACCAGGTTGCTCGACATGTTTTTACAGGTCCGTCTACAGCTCACGGCGGCGATTCACGCGGGGCACGTTCGTGTAATGCTGTCCTCCACAATATGGAGAGCGTCGAGGCAGCACACATTGCCTATGCTGCGGTGTTGGCAAGTCTTATCATTATTATTCACGCGCTATAACTAACGTTCCGATCACAGGCACGCTTTGGAATCAGTTCTCAGCTACGTTGGTCGGAGAAAGACGGTCGCTTCAACTACCGAAAATTCTACTACATTATCATGGATCTCATTGACGAATGCGAAGACGCCCAGTGGAAGGAGGATGTATTGAAACATTACAATATGTATGTTTGTTTACACGTATGACAGTTCACTAATAGCCATCATGTCAGGTTGTTCTTCAAGAACGAAGATGGTCAGGGTGCCGACTTCACGGCTGTGGACGACGAGTCAGCAACTACCTCCACATCAAAGCCCAAAGGATTCCTCAATCGCATGCGAGCACAAGCAGCCGCGCGTGCCGCCGACACCATTAAACCACCTCCCCAGGTCCCCATCAACAATACACCCCCGGCAACCTCACCACCCTCGGCACAAGCAGCCGCACATACTACCGACAATATACCCCCGCCAGTGTCACCACCATCGGCCACAGATCCCGAGGTGACCACTGCGTCAGTACACGAACCTCCTGAGCCATCTCCAATCCCGCAGCAACTCCCATCTCCCAACGTTCCCCCACAACCACCAGTGCAGCCGCCTCCTCCCCTTGCCCCAGCTACACTCACCCATGTAGATACTACCTTCCTCGACCTCGTCAGCGATCTGTCTGAGATCGAGCCGGAAGATGCCGAGTCGTCAACAAAGCCAGGTAACAATAAGAAGAACTCATCCGCGCGGAAGGGAAAACGAAAGGTTACCAAACGAAGCTCCGAAGGAGGTTCTTCCAGGCGCAAAAATCCCCAGAGGAAAGGTGGAACTGATGCATAGGCAAGTACGTCTTTTATTATCTTATGTTCTTCTCTCAACACGGGATTTGCCAGAGTTGACGTTTCCGATATCGCACGTCACCCGGTTTTGTACGCACTGGCAAGTCTACATGCACATACGTCTCCGACTCTCCGCTCTTGCCTTCGTCACTTCTGCAACAGCGTTCACAGTTCGTTTCTATATTGGTATTTCTGGGTATTGCTGCTTTGTTTCTTCTGCAGAATATACCGTCCTGTCATCCGTCTTTTAGTAACTCATGGAATACATTGTGTCATCAGAATAAACCAACATATTTTGAGCTGTATGCGCTTCTCTAGCACACATTATGTATAAGACATTATCAGGAGAAATCAGAAATACAGCGTTTGCATGGATTAGTCGGCTTCCCGTCCGGAAAACGAGTACTTTGAGATTGTAAAATAAGGGTGAATGAATTCTAACATACCAAACCGGTCCATAGCATATGATAAGATAAAATATTGCGATCTTTTGTGATCTCATAAATTTACAATTTTTGTGATGTGGTATGTGTGCATACGTTTTTTTCCGAGTCCACGTGAAGTCTGTACAGTATATCTCTCACGAACTTTCAAACTTTCATTGATCATCCCACGGCTTTACATACAATGATTGATCGACAAGGAACCTCTACCTTTCCAGTTACTACGGTCATAATCACGACACAACGATCGCCGAGATCGCATGATTCTGGGAACCCACCTTCCCTCTCATCACACATACTGCAGGGTATGTGACGCGCACGTACGTGACACTGGAGTGCCATCGTATCTTTGATATTTGATTCACGTCGTTGTCTGGGTCGACAATCGTGAAACGTGGGTACGGCATTGCAGTGCAAGCGTTATATATATATACCTCGATCACCCCCCACAAAGAGAAAGGAAAAAGAATGACAAGAATGACAAGTACAAGAAAGGACCGACTCCCAACCCCACTCCTCCACAGACAAGTCCCCCATCAACCCCTCATCGAGAACTCGTATCCCAATCTCGCCGTCTTGATAGGTAACTTGATCGATTCCAACGTGCCATGCCGTAGCTCGAGCGCTTCGGCGTGGGTGGCCCGTCTGCTGGCTCGTGAATTGAGTCTGGTCGTGAGTGTATCGTGAGTCGTTTTCGATTTGCGATGAGATCGTCCATGAGATGGATTGGATGTACTTACGTGGCGAGAAGGGCATTCGTATACGCTATAGTGGGGGAAATTCGAGTTGAACCTTCGTTGAGCGGAAGGAACGGGCCACGCATACCTTTGGACAAACAAATGTAGGGAATGAGGAAATACATGGCGTCGGGGTATACTCGGGACTAGCAAACAATACACAAGGGTCGGGTGAGCACGCGCCAACCTCTCTAACCATCATGGGCGACGTACGAGAATCAAATCGAGCACTCGGACTATGCTAAAACAAAGATGCGAGGTGTGCCGACGTGAGCTCTGCCGTTCATATTCACGGCACGGCGAGACTGACCAAGTGATCGCACCACTGGCAACGATATACAACGTCAGTTTGCCGAGCATGCGGTTGGTGCTGCAGACAGATGGTCAACATCTTTGAAGTGAGGTTCATGTAAAGGGCTTCGTACTGTGAAAATTTACTTCGGCTGCGATACAGCAAATATGATATGGAACCAGAAATAACCAGGACAATCACGCTCCCCGAAATATCGATAGCGAGCGTGCACCACTGTGCGCAAAAGTAAGTATAGATTTTGATGAGCCAAGGCACCGAGGGAGTAAAAGTCACCATACTTTAACTTGTTGCACAATGGTCTGAACGGTCGAGCCACCCTTCATACCAATGAACCTGTCCATCGTTCGTGAGTCATGTCCAAGTACCATGCTTGACGGCGCACTCAAATGTGACGACCACTAAGGTGAAGGCACGATTAGCTTCCCCAGATTTACAATCTTCAAAAAATACGCACCTATGACGATCGCTAGCATATGGTTACAGTTTAGTTTTCAAACATCTGACGCACAGGACTCACAAAACGAGGCAAAAGAGGCCAATGCCTGAAGAATATGAATGAAACGCGACCACCAGACTGAAATCAATAACATACGATCGCAATGGAGAGTATCCTCCACCTGTGGTCCACTAAAACCGTCAGCACGCATGATGGACACATACGGGAGGCAAGGACATACAGATTTGGATGCGCCACGATAGGTACCTGGATATGATGGTGGTCAGGAGTGCCAAGGACACGCACGACCGCTTGGTCGTCAACTCACAAGTGGACCGACAAGGCGATAAGACCGGTGACGGCAGGTTCAAACTTGGGGGTACGTGTCAGAAACGCACGGCCTAATCAACAAGGACGTTGGCTCACCGCAATACTCCTGCATTGCGGGGTGAGAGCAGATCAAGCGCAAACCATTTGAGCGACTTACCACAGCAAATTGTCGGCCGAGCCAGGATTACCGTAATCGGTGATGAAGTATGTGTAGCTGCCATGGGTCCACAGTATGAGCGACAGCATGTCCAGTACACTACAATCCCAACCCAAAGCCACGGTCAATGCAAACGCAGGTGTCGACGGACAAGCACTTGCCATAGTACGCCAACCTGATGGGAGACAAGAGAAGTATAACCACGACGGTAGACATCGACGAATGGACTCACCAGCACTTTCACGAATGTGCTGTCTTTGGGGTATTTGCTGTACTGTACCAAGACCGACGATATTCAGAAAATACATATTGGAGGCCCCGACGAACTTCATGCCTGCTCAGAACTGGGTCACTCACATAGAAGGCGGTCTGCAAACAAGTGATTCCAAGAAACCTGGTAGGGCAGGGGTGAGATGACCCATCACTCCGAGTGCCCCAGAACTCTCAAAAGGCATGGACACGTACGCAGCACCCAATACTACGCCAATGAGGAGCGCACCGAGCGTTGGTCCAGCGTTGATGTGGAGGGCCTGAGAGGAAGACATTCCTTACGGGTTTGGGGGATCCCCCGTAATAATTAGTATTATTTATGAAGTCCCAGTCCGAACCACGGTGCCAGTGATGGGCCACCAGTTGTATCCCCCTGGGGCATGATTCGAAGTCCGGGAACGATGGAGAGGTAGCAACGCGGACGAGCCCGGGAGCCCGAACATGGCGGACGGGAGCCACTTGCAGGTTCGACTCGGACTCTTCCGGATCTACCTCGTGGTTCCGATCATGGCTGTGTCAGTGCTTATTCTCTATCCGTGCATCACTCTGTTGTACCACTACCTCTTCATACACCCGGTCTCCTCAGTTTTCATGCGTGATCTGTGAATTGCGCACACAAACTTAGCCTCCGGGAATGCAAATGCGAGTCTCTAATGTTCACGGTAAAACCTCCGGACATAGCGGCGGCAAAAAGCTAAAGCGCTTCGAAGCGCTCACCTCGACGTCATTGACACACGCTGACAGCCTGTGTGACACACGGTCGTCGATAAAGAGAACATGCTAAATGCCGATCTGCAGCCTTCTGAGGTGCGTCCGGCGGTCACTTGTTCCCGAATACATGAATGGACGTTCAAGTTAGCCGTCCTCGACAGCTCCTCGGGTACTCCTGGGGTGCTCTCGTCGACGGGCCCTCGATACCCGATCACGAAACTTGACGTGACCCCGTCGTAACGAAGGTCAGGCATGCCAGGCAACTCCATGTTTCATGTACGAGCGTGGCAAGATTCTCGCCGTCGGCGACGCAGCCCGCTGGGTTCCGTTCTGTGATCAGGACGATGTGGGCAGACGGACAGGATCACGTCGACGTTTTATAAGTTCATGATGGATCATCCTCGCGCAGAACAAGATTGTGAGTTACAACCTTTCTTGATACACCTGGTAGATCGTGAGCCAATTGTCCAACGGCCCAAGTTACCTAAAATGGTTGGACTTCGGCCGAAGATTCGCAGACTGTCGACCAGCAATTCGATGTCGCATCAACGAATCGAGCACGATTCCCATAAGACAATGATCGACGACAGAAGCCGAGTGTCAGTATATACTAACGAAGACAGAGCGAGCATCGAAAGGTTTCGATGATCAAGACTACACTGTGTACAGCACTCACATCTCTCAACGGCAACAAAAATAAAATACACAGATAATCCACCAAATAACAAACGCGCGCGCGTCGTGAGTCATCTCGTATACATACCAAAAGGGCGCTCGTACGGTATCATTAAACGCGGCGTCGACCATCACGCATCGTGATTGGACTATAGAGGGATTCAGATGATGTCACCCACTGCCACATCGAACGCCTCCACCCTCCGCTCCGCTCCCCGCTCACCAATTCCAATCGTCGTCGTCGTCGAAAGAGGACACGGCACTGGCAGCCTGAGCCGTCTCGCACCGCCCGTCCGTCGTACGCACCGCGTGCGGCTGTCGCTTCGCATCGGGCACCAACACGCCCCCCGCATGCACCGTCTGTTCCTCGTCGTCGTCGTCCAACCAGTCCGTCATGGTCTTGTAGGACGGATGCGGTCGGGTTGTCAGGGACGACTTGGTCGATACGGGAGACGTAGAAGGAGGTATCGTCGTGGACAAGATCCGTGGCGTCGTCGTCGTCGGCATCGGGACCGGTGCAGGTGCGGGTGTGGTAGCGGTCGGTCCGGGCGAGAGGGCAGAGCTGAGCGTGTTAGAGACGCCCGCCAAGAGCGACGACGCTCGTTTCTGGCTCTTCGAGAACCTGTCGAGAGAGACGGGGAGGAGAAAAAAGTAAGAGTGAGGAGGCTCGTCCCGAGATGACGGACGTACGTTTGGCCTTTTTGAATCCCGCTCAGTTTTTTGCCCATACTGTCCATCCAGGACGACATTGGTCCCGCAGTCGTGGGCACGGGTCCGTGCGTCGACCCTATCATTGGGGCGGGTGTGGGCACTGCACTCGAGGGGAACGGCACCAACGTGGGACTGGGAGCCAATACGAGCGACATGGCCACGTCCAAGTTGGACGATCTAGGACTGTGAGCGGGGGATGAGACAGATGCGCTTGTAGGCGTCGTCGGCTCCTTGGCAACGCGCGAGGCTCGTTTGTGCATCCGATTGTTGAGACTGGCAGCGCGAGCGAGAGAAGGGGCGGTCGCGACCGTCATTGCCATCGCCATGGTCACCGCCCCCCCTTCCCCACCATTGAGAACATGATCCGAGGCATGTACGCTTTCTGGGATAGAGGACATGGAACTCGTAGAGAGGTGTTCGCTCCCCGTTCGCTTCGCGCGGGCGTTTGAGGCGTTGGTGTTTTCGCGCGGTGTGTGAGGGTTGGAGGAGTCCTTGTCGCTGGACTCGAGTTCCTGGATGACCCCGCTAAAGTCGCCGAAGCCTGCAGCGATCTTACGGACGCCTTCTTTCAGTCCGTCAAGGGCGACGCCCCCGATGCCGGCACTAAGGGGCGAGTTTGGGAGAGGGTCGTAACCGCGGTTGACGATGCGCTCCCATTTGCGTTTCACTGCAAGAAGGTGTCAGTGAGATATTGCAACGTCCATTAGGAAGACAGAAGAGTGATGGGCTGAGCCGCAATGACCGCGAAAAGAAAGGCGGGGGTTACTCACGTTCTGCCAACTCTTTTTCATGTGCGGCGAGTTGATCACGAAGCTCGAGACATTTGCGTTCTTTCTGTGCGATAAAGTGCAATAGATCTGCGTGTCTGTAGCAGAACGGAAGTGCATTAACGAGAAGATTAGCATCACATCAAAAACGGAAGAAGGCCGAGACATGTTATATGGGCGGCACGGACGACGCGTCGCGTTGACAGATGACCCTTTGCGTAAAAGAAAACAGGCTCACTTTTCGACCAACGTCAAGGGTTCTCGTTCCCTTGCACCTGCACCGTCCAAGGAAGACACGCTTTCACGAGTCGAGGGCGAGCGTGAGCTCAAGACGAGACTTGACCTCTTTGACACGTTCTCCTTTCCGTCCGCCGAGGCTGGTTCGTCGAGGCCAGACGAGAGCGTTCTGTGGGGTCGTTGACCCGACGGGGAGGGCGAGGAAGGGGTGTAGTAGGTGATTGATGGCTGTCTCCGCTTGGTAGCGACCACGCTCGGGCTCGCCAGCGCGATGGAGCTAATTTCAGAGCCTGGCGTGTCCGGGTCGATCGTGGCCAAGGAGGGCGACATGCTCCTCGTTCGTGATGGTCTTCCCGGAGCCTTGATCCGTATGCGTGTCGGCGCTGTTCTGGGCTCGATGGGGGACGTCGGTGGGGAGGGAAGCACGGAAGGAGTCATACTACGATGAAATTTGAAACACAAGTCTATATTTCGCGGTCTCACAAAGTCACTAATACAGCCGACGACAACGAGCTCAGTGATGTGACGACCCCCCGCTCTCTTTCTCCGCCTCTGCAATAAAGTTCTTGATGCTGTTTATCCTACGCGTCAGAGGTCGTACAGAGCGACTCGTACGGTGTAGACAGCACACTTACAATTCTTCTTCCTCGCTGGATGCACATGAGTCGCGTGTCAATGTCTGAAAACGAGCGCAACACACCTGGACTCCGCCTTGACGGGCACTGCGTCCCTGACCCGCTCTGTTAGAGGCTTGCTGGCCGCGTCGTTCTTCCCGCCCTTCAAGGCGAACACGGCGGTGCCGACGGTGAAGAGCGTACCGAGCGTGAGGTACTCGTTTTTGATGCTGCGGCCAAGGATGACGCTGTCGACGGTGGTCAGCAAGACGGTGGTCGTGAGGAGGCGACTCACTAGGACATGGCGAGGACGGACAGACGAACAAGTTGAATCCCCGTCGCCGCACTCCCGGACTCCTCCGTGCGACCCCTCACGACCCCTCCACACGATGAAGCTGTCCGCCGTGCATCGTGGAACGGCCTTTGAGCAGCGCTCTCTCCAGCTCCTGCAGGCCCATTTCTCGATGGCCCTGCGACGCATCGGCGGCAGATCGGACGGCGGGATCGACCTCGTCGGATGGTGGTGGCTCCCCTTTGCGACGGGATCCAACCCAGGTGCACTCCCAGACCCGGACGGTCTACTGCGACGCCGACTGCGCGTCCTCGCCCAGTGCAAGGCAGAAAAGAAAAAGTTCAGCCCAAAGTATGTCCGCGAGATGGAGGGCGTGTGGCATCTCCACTCCAGCTCCCCCTCGCTCTCCCCTCCCCCTTCGTCCCCAGACCCCACCGTCGCCCTCCTCCTCTCGGAGAGCCCCTTCTCGCACTCGACAGTCCTGCACGCATACCGATCGACGGTCCCCTTTCTTCTCATTCACCTCCCTTGCGATTCCAGTACTACGTCCGCAGGCGACACAGAGATGGGCTCCGTCTGTCCCAACCCAACGCTTACTCAGCTCGTGAAACCGCTCGCATTTCGTTGGGAACGAAATCCCTCCCCTGGTCCCGCTACGGAAACGGACCCGTCTACAGGCGGTAGACCGGGTCTGTGGTGGCAAGACCGAAAACTGGGCAGTTGGGCACCCGATTTTCCACACTCGGATACCACCTGACAGGGTGGACGTCCCCATGCAAGTTGATTTTTGTGGAGAATGGTCATCCGCTCACTAGTATAACGATGCAGTGCGAGCCGCCCCACACTAAGCGGCAACGTTACCCAAGGAAATACATCTGTCGAGCAGCCTGAAAACGTAATATTTTTGACGACAGTTTTTGCAGGCTGACCCAGCACCAAACGAGTGGAATTACCTCGCATTTGGGAGGGCTCGGCCCATGGTTTTCCTCTCTTTCGCTGACAGATGCCGCCCTAGGAGCGTATGCCACTCTCCGTTGGCATGGACTTGACCAAGTCGTACTATAAGACACATTTTGGGATCGCTTAGATGCTTGGGGGTTAGGAGAAACCTTGATATGCTGTTCATTGAGCCGCTTTGTTGATCCCGAAGTGCGGGGATCAACAAAGCGGCTAAATGAACGGCAGTTCAATTAGTGGAGCAGCTGAAATGATCGGTACTTCATTGGCAAGTTGGACCAACAACGGCGTTCGCAACTAAGCGAGTGGCTGATGCGCTTCTAAGCGAACCCTAAGAATGTCTTACGGCATGCGTTACTTTGTCTTGCCTCGCTGATCAACGGTCCTGGAGGGACCACTTGCTAATCGTCGGTACTTGAGAAACAACCTTGGCGTGGTCGGGCTCCGGGGGGCACCCATACCCTAGCGTCCAAATGCTTTTGAAAATGGACTTGAGCCAGTCCACATCGTAAACCAATAAAACCATACGAGTAAGTGTTCAGGGTCGTCCGACTTGGCAATTGAGGGAT
>JBBPQL010000518.1:0-23360 GCA_038092515.1 Boletus subparvulus | reverse complement strand
CCTTCGCCTGTCTACCTTGCATCAGTGACTTTGACACCCTGGCTCCCATTTCAGAAATGTCGCACCTTTCTACGTCGCTCCGCTCAGAGTCGGAGCGGTATCGCAAGGCAGCAAGGAATGTCAACATTCAAGCTATGATACGACAATACGCTCCATTTGGTGCTGTGGCTATATTGTTCATCGTTCTCCTATGGTGGCGCTTTTCATGAAGTCGATTAGGAATTGCTTCTGTTCAGCCTGGACATCTTACATACATACAGGGTAATCTATACGAGCTTTGGCGTACCATTTGACAGAGGTTTATCCCAAAATCGCAACGAATATCCAATGAAAAACTCCACAAGATCTGCGCCAGGTACCCGCTGTCCGTGTTTGAGGGGGGCATGAGGTAGCCCTAGGGATGTGGCGAGGATCACACTGCGTCCGCTGGCGCGGCAGTATCGGAAGCGGTCGATCAAATCAGTTTAAATGTGGTGGCCTTGAAGTTGCGCGGTGAGGCAGCTGAATCTCTCGACCAACACGAAGATAGATGGACAACGGGGATGCACTAATAAATAGATCCTGTGGATCCCGCGAAAAAGAAGAATTTAGCGGCATCTCGGTGATGCATAGCATCATCGATTGACACCTGGACTAGTCATCAATCCAAGACACAGTGTGTGGATGCATCACCAATATCCCACTTACCAGCAGGCTCATCCTATGCAGACCTGGGCAAACAACAACGCCTCCAGATTGGCGCACTCCAATAGTATCCCCGAACCCAAACTCAAGGGTTTACCACGACGATTGTGACCCTTCAGACCTTGCGGTGCGACCAATCTCTCGGATAGAGAAGGTTCTCGACGTTCTATCAATTGACGCACGGGCACAGATTCTTTGCCTGCCGGACAACTGCATTATAAGGATCAAATGGGCAACGGGTACATGGTGGCATCTTCCTCAAGCTCATTCGATCACGCCGTTTCATCTCCAGGCTCATCCCGTTTTCTGCGTTGTGGGTGAAACAACGCGCCGGTGCTTCCAAAATGATGGCAACTGCTTCAAGGGGTATGTGCCGCCCAATCGGCAAATGGACTAGCGTTGGCAGTCTAGCTTAGTCGAAGTTGCTATGATACAGAGAGAGGGACAGTTTTACAATATCACCGATGGGCCAGACAGGTTGCATACGGGCTTTGTTCGGGAAATGAACGTAATAACAACTTGGCTGCAGCTCGCCCAATGCCCACATCCAGGCTAGGCAGGGTGCGAAATCAGAGATGGGCCTGATATGGGTGATGGCACGAGGTGGCATCGTGTACGTACGAGGTGGAACAAAAGAGCCTTGTTCTCTTGTTATCGCAGCCCTCTTTCCTCCCCCTCCAGTTCATCATGAGTACTGTGGGGGGCCTTGATATGCCCCAGCCATTCTCCCCACCTTCTGGTGGTCAGATCCAGTCAGGTTCCATCACTTACACCACCTCAACAGGTCCTGATGGTCAAGTCATCTACCATCCATTCAGGTAAGTATCCAGTGCCATCGGTCATCCGAGCCTATTCATGAGCAACGTGTAACGTATAGAGCTGTCCCTGCACGGTAAGATATCGGCGTTGTTACTCGATCATCATTTGACGTTCGATAGCTACCAAACCCCACAAGGAGTAATCCAAGGCATCCAGTGGGTTCCAGCCGAAGCCACGCAGATCCTCCCTGCCGGTGCTACGCCAGCGAATGCGGTAAATCGCACTTCCAGACCCCCTTTTCTTCGAATTGATGTCGTGTGTAGGAATTCGCTGCCTCGTGGAACCGTGGCTACCTCTCCCGAGAGGACGAGACTGCTCTCGAGAAATGGTATATGCTCTTTGAAACGAACTTTGGGTATCATCTCATCCTAAGCAGGCAGAAATCGGAGGAGAAACGCAGGAAGAAAGAAGAGAAATCCTCCATAAGGCGACTCTCGAAGCAGTTCGATAAAGATATGCAAGAAGTCGAGCTTCGCACCGCACGCGATAGGGAAATCCAAACCAGAGAGCGCCGTCGCAGTTTCTACGGAGATGCTCCACCTCCAGGATACGGTGCTCCTGGATCTGCGCATTATGGTGCTTTTGCTCACAGCCCCAGTAATCACAGCTCTGCAGACCTCGATCGGAAGTTCTCAGAACTCGAGATCGATAGGGACGTAAAGTTCAGCAGTCGACAGAGAAAATATTCAACTAGTGGAGGAGATCGTACCTCTGTTTACGGGCCTCCACAAGGTAGCGTCTACTCATCACCAGGGCAGACGTATCAGAGCCCCAGTGGTTACCCAGGCGCAGGAGCCACCCCATACAATCGTGCCGCTTCCCCATTTCGCCCGGGCCAACCAACTGCCAGTGCATACACTGGCTCTCCAAACCCACGCCCTCATGATGTCTCGTCTTACCCGGGTGGCCCAGATCCGATTGCTCGCGCAGCGTCGCCCTATGGCCGACCTGAACCCATCGCAAGAGCGGCCTCGCCATATGGTCGTCCTCCTGGCGAACCAATCGCTAGAGCAGCCTCTCCATATGGGCCGAGCCATCCCCCTTACAATGCTCGTGCTCCGTCCCCAATCCCCCCCTCGAGAGGACCCCCTCAGCGCTCCACCTCTCCTTTCCCTCGAGCACCTTCCCCATACTCTGGTGTCTATCCTCCTGGACATGTAATGGAAGGACAGCCTCATCCCCGTTCTCGTGCGCCATCACCAATGCCAGGCACTCCCAGCGTCGCATTCCCGACATCTCCTCGTGTGGCCGGCTTTGCCGCAGGTGCAGACCACCAACAGCTTAGCACGCCAGAGGCCTTCTCGCGCCCTGCTAATGCAGCTCAGTCGTATACTCCATTCAACATCATGAAGATCCAAGAAATGGAGCAGTTCTACGACCAAATCCCGAGGATGCCCTTGGTCCTAGAGACGCACGACGTCTATCACCAGGATTGGATCAGATTCATGAACGTATGTTTACTTTGTTTTTATACATGACATGCAACCCATCGTTCAACCGAACCATCACCAGGATATTGCGCTGGCATGGGCTGGAAAGATGCCGATCCCCGAGTTTTCCCGCGGGGCGCCGCCGCCCAAGCGGTCCACGCTCGTCGCTGATCTGATCGATCTTTGGAACTCGAACTTTTTCATCACACGTCGGGTTGAAGTCGTCTTGTTTAAGGGTCGCGAGCGCCGCTCGGGCGCCAACGCTGGTGTCGTCGACTACAACTTACCCGGTTTACGCCCGGACACATCTGACTCGTCTTCATCCTCGGACTCTGGGTCCGAGTCCGATAGGTACGCGGGGTATGGTCGCGGTGTCGACTTGACAGACTCTAGGAGGCGGCACAAGGAAGAGAAGAAGAGGCGGAAGAAGGAGAAGAGGCTCCGGAAGAAGGCCAAGGAACTCGAAAGGGCGTATACACTTTATCTGGCATACGTGCATCCCAGAGACTTGCCCGGTGCCCAGCATGGCTACTACGCCTAACGTTTCGGAACAAGAATTTGCGATTTCCAGTTTACTGCTAGCCAACAAGTTTGTTTTATCGAGAAAATACGTCGAATCCATGCTTCCCGTTCCCCGAAGTATGCAGTCTGAGAAATCATGTATGCTTACAGTGAATGATATCTGTACTCTATGCACAATGTCGCGCGCAGCATCGTTCATAGTTGCGTTTACGAGCATTAGGTAGAATATACAAGAATAAATTACAGCGCTACCAACCACCACGCCCCCTACCTCTCGGAGCTCCATGGTGTGGGCCACCACCCCCGTACGCACCGCGACCTTGCCCATTCGAGGAACCGTAGACACCATAACTCCCTTGAGCACCCCCTGGACCACCATAGTTACCACCACCACCACCACCACCACCACCACCACCACCACCACCATACCCTCCCCGTCCGTACGGTTGAGATTGGTTAGGCTGCCCATATCCGCCTCTAGGACCCCCACGGTACGACCCGCCTCGCGGGGGTCCCTGAGACCCACCTCTAGCCCCACCATGACTCTGCATCGGCGGCGGCCTCCCATTCCACCCACCAAAGCCTTGTTGGGATGGTGGGTACGACTGTCTCGCTGGCTGTCCGTACGATGGCATCGAGTACCCGTTCGAGTTGGCATAGTTGCCGGAGCCGGGACCGGGACCGTTTCCATACGAACCACGATTGCCAGGTCCTCCTCGTCCACCACCGCGATCCCCTCCCCCTCGACCTCCGCGTCTAGAGCGGGGATCCAAGTCCTCGGCGGTGAGTTGTTGTACGGGTTTGCGCACTCCGTGCAACAACATCGAACGGTGAGGGGTAAGCTGCTTCGGGAAATAGTAGAGAGCTGATAATGATCTATCGTTTTTGATGTCGGGGAGGTCTATCAATGCCAATGGAGAGTAGAAAGTCGATCCCGGGATGCAGTCAGGATTCGGGAGCGCACTACCGCTAATGCCCTTTGAATCTTTTATAGGCATCAGTACCGCCTGCAGAAGGTGAGATCAGCATTAGTTGGTGATGATAGCATGAGACGTCATTGACCTGCTTGTCCTTCCGCTTTCCATAGAGACTTTCGAAAAATGGATACAGCCTATGCTCATCCGACACATACATCACGCTACTGCCCCAGCTGTTCCTTCTCACTTCGTCCTCTGTGAGTGCTGGATATCTCACTGACATGGCATCCAACAGTCTTTTTTCATCAATGAAGGGAAGTAGAGCAACACCCTGCCATAGCATTTTCTTTCCATTCATATCGACCTGAAAAGAACTCGGATAAAAGTCGATTATGGGCGAAGTGGGTTCCGTCATGAGGTCGTGGAAGACAGCTGGGATATGCTTTTTTGAGGCAGGAGGAAACACACCCATGAGTTGCTCATAAGGCTTAAATGGTTGACCAAGGGTGAAGTCGATCTTCATGTCCTTGAGACCCTCGAAATCCGAGGCAAAGGGGGCAAAATGGAAAGGATAATACCATTGCCAGGAAGGTGTCTTTCGGGAAAATTATATCAATGTTCTTAAAGGCTGTCATCTTGTAGCTTACCCCTTGATAATAGTAATGCAACACCCATGCAATACCTTCTACATAATATCGAGTTAACCTGATGCAAGATGTTAGAGCAGTATCTGGAGACTAGAAAGGGCGACAAACATTTTCCTGAACTCAGCGTCGGAGCTCGGGGTGCCGAACTTTTGCTGATAATAACGTTCCTTGTAACCCGGTTCATACAACCTAAAATCACACGAGCGTTGGTGTTTCCTTGAGAAGGAAATTATGAAAAGTGCTTCCATACCTGACGTTATCTACTTGCTCAACAGACCCGTCGGCTCGAACGACCAGAGTATAAGAAGGTTCCTCTTCCTCTACTGAGCTATCGTTCTCGCCGACGACAACGATATCCTCTTCAACGTCGATTTGCGCATCTTCGGCTTCCACATCTGCTGCGCTCCGTTTTTGGCCCGAAGAAACGGACAGCATAGATTCATCCAGCGACTGTGAATATGATGGGGATGCTGCGACGGGAGGTTCCGCATTTCCAAGACCAGGTACGTCAAAATCGGAGGCCGAATCTGATACATCGAATTCAGGGCCCTGCGCTTTGATGGAAGATGCGCTGGGTTTTACGGGCATCAGCCCTGCCAACTCAGCCTTCAAAACTTCTGCTGCACTCATGTTCGCCAGCCTGATCGCTGCGCGATTCGCGACCACGTCCCGGTTGCTGCCTGACAATGCCTGTGCAGCAGCGGGTGCGTTGGTCTTTGACTGGGTCGTTGACGGGGCACCAAGGCCTATCGAGTCTGCTTTTGCCGCAAAGTTATTGTGAACCGGTCCATGGATGCCGAGAGCAGGGGAGGGACCAGTTGCATTGCGGATGTCAGAGGGACCACTAGCATGTTTGTTGTTGTTCTCAATACGACGCCGTTTGGATTCGTGGTCCTGACGATTCTCGACTAAGAAGGTGGGTCAGCCTTGGGCATCCAATGAAATTCCTTCCAGCCAAATAAGTCAAGGCAGAAACCGACCACACTCACCTTCTTGCCTCTTCCTGAATATGCCGTCTTCTCTCCTTGCCAGTCCCTCGAGGATTATCTCTGCCCTCTCGAGCACCAACCTGCCGTGGTCTGTCAAGTACCCGCCCATCCTGGGCAGCTCCATTTTCCAAATATTCAGCAATGTATCAATCGCGCCTTCTCTGATCTCCAAGCTGGGTAGATGTGGCAAGAAGTCATTGCCCACAAAGAAAATCAACAACACCCAATCATCAATCGCTTGCTCGAAGTTGAAAGAAAAGGGTGCTCGGGGGACATAAAGCTCCGTTTCAAGGTACTCTCGCAGAATGGAAACATCAAGGAATATAAATGGCTTTTTCTCAGGAGGGGTGGGTTTGGGTTTTTCGATGAGAGAACTTGGTTTGGGTCCAGGACACTGTGCAGCGTAATGACCTTCTTCACCACAAATTCGACAAGCATTCGATTTGTCCTGAGAGAAGACGTCTTCCCGCAGTACGCGAAAGTACGGCTCATGGGTTGCGAGTGCAAGCATAATGAGATCAGCGTCCTGAGAGAAAACGAAGCTGGTCAGAAGATAATAAGAATAGAAATACAAGCATACCAAGCCGTAGATAACATGTTTCGTGTTAGGATCATGACCCTGATTTGAACGCTGTCTCCGGATGAAATCCATGATTTTGTGCTCTCCTTCTCCGGGTACACTTGCGTCTGATATAACCACTTGGAGCTGTGGGGAAGACTGATCAAATCACAATTAGTAGAAGGAATAGAAAAACGTACATCTTTCCATCCGGGATCGGTATTCATCTTTTCGACGACCCAATATCTCAATGAGGATGCGAGGAGGTCCATGAATGGGGTGCCAGGCGTGATGGCATTGGAATCCCATGCTTCCTTGTGTTTTTCTTCGTCGCTGATGACTTTGCCCATTGCTAACAAAGTCGGAATATGTGAGACTCGTGTGCCGGAAAATGGGACGGGACACACCTTCCCATTCAGCGACTGCCAGTCTGCGAGCTTCGGCCTTGTCCTTTGCTTCTTGAGCAGACCTGAAACGACGCGAGCGTTGCTGATTCATCTTTGCACGGGGAGCCACACCATCTAGGGGAATGTGGGCGAGGGACATGGATGAAAATGAATGTATACACACCAATTGCCATGAAGAGAAGTTTGCGCGGTCTGACCATATTCACGACGCGGTTCGTGTACTTGAACACTTCGAGCATCATTTCCTCTTCTGTCTCGGGTGGAGGCTAATGAAAGGTCAGTAACTCGGCGAGTCAGGGCGCGAGTGAGTGGACATGCCTTGCCCTCTGGATGTGTACAGGGGTGTACCTGAAACACTATGAATGAAATAATGACTGGTGGAGGGAATGGAGACGCACGATGCCGTTCATATCAAGGTAAAGGTTATCAAACTCGACACCGTTTGGATTTGGAGTGGTGATGTCGACTGGGAGTTTGATGGGCTCGCCAAGGGCATCTGGAACCTCGACTTGGTCGTCCTCGAGGACAGACGTCACTGGGGAGATGCGGGTTAGTTGTGGCGCTTTGGGGAAAAGGCTGCAAGGACACACCGATCTTTGGGTACTTTTTGCTGAGCCAGCGAAATAGTGCGGGGACACCCTGGAAGACAAGCGTGAACGATGGAAGGTGACGTGTAAGGATGTACAAACCATGTTGTCAAGTTTGAAGCGTAGAAAGGGAAGATGGCCGCGCGTGACAAGATGGACCGCCGCCGTTGACGAAGCCGGCGACGATGTCCACGTTGTGCGCCCGTGTTACCAAAAGTGGAATGTATTACATCACGTATTCCCACGGATACCGTAAATGACTCGGACGACCGAATAGTGGTCGGATCGCAGAGGGGGTCATACGTCGGGCACGATGTCGACAACCACAGCGACGATAACAATACCCCAAACCGCATCCTTCAAGCTCACCACCCCAGCACCAACACAACAAGACATGTCCTCCCCATCGCACCCCAACCCCACCCCACCAAAGTCTCAAAAACAAATGACCAAGGCAGAGCGCCGTGAGCAGCAAGAGGCACAGCGGACCGCAAAGGCCGCAGCAAAGACTGCCACTCCCCAGCCCGCTTCCTCCAAGCCTGGTCCCTCCCACAAACAGAACGCCAGTATCAGTGGCAAAGGTCCCGGTCCTCCCAACAAGTCCGGGAAGGAACCCGCAACAAAGCCCGGAAAGGGCGAGCCCAAGGAGGCTCTACATCCCAGCGCCCAGCTTGACGAGACCCCTCGTGGTTTACGCATCTTCTCGCACTTTGGCGCCCCCAAACCACCTGTAATCACCAAGGGTGACATCCACCCAGTGGTCGTAAGACTTGGTTTGCAGTTTGCAGAGTTCAAGATCACTGGCGCGAACGCGAGGTGTATCGCCATGTTGTCCGCTTTCAAGACTGTACGTCGTCCATCTCTTGGCCAACAGCTGCCTTTTTTTGTCGCTGATCGCGCTACTAGGTCATCCAAGACTACCTGACGCCTCGCAACAATACGCTCTCTCGCCATCTCATGACACATCTCTCGCCTCAGATCACACATCTCGTGTCAGCAAGACCGATGTCAATCTCGATGGGCAACGCAATTAGACAACTCAAGCTTGAGATCAGTGGTTCAGATATTGACTTGCCGGAACAGGACGTTAGTTCCGTTTCTTCTCAAACCTACATGTCTTGACGGTTTATAGGCCAAAGACGCGCTGTGTGATACGATCGACAATTACGTCCGGGATCGGATCCTTCTCGCCGATCAAGTCATACAAGAAACAGCTTGCAAAAAGATCAACGACGGTGATGTCATCCTCACCTATGCACGGTCGGTGTATCTTATCGAGCCAGCCCCAATGCATATATTTACCCTACCTGCAGGTCATCGGTGGTTGAGAAATCACTACTGCATGCCTGGGCATCCGGCAAGCGATTTTCCGTCATCGTCGTCGATTCACGACCTATGCTAGAAGGTACACCCCCTTCATCTGCCAAGCTTGGGGCGACCATTCACGTGTGCTGCTTATCCCAGGCAAGGCGTTGCTGCGATCTCTCACGACCGCATCGATTCCGTGTACCTATCTTCTCTTACCATCCCTCCCATCGGTCTTGCCCCACACGACGACGTTGTTTGTCGGTGCGCACTCTCTCCATGCGAACGGCGCCGTCTTTTCGCGAGCCGGAACGGCGATGGTTGCTATGATGGCCAAGTCAAAGAACATTCCCGTTGTGGTGTGTTGTGAAACATACAAGTTCGCGGAGGGTATTCGCTGGGATGGGGTAAGCAAGAATGAGCTCGGTGAGTGTCCCAGGACGATGCTTCGGGGTCTGCTAAGACAAGTGTACGTGTGCACAGCGCCGACCCCATTTCCACCGTCCTCGGCATTGGATAGCGACCCGCACAGCCTGAAGTCACGAGTGAACCTCTCAATCTTGAGTCCGTTGTATGATTTGACCCCGCCATCGTGCATCACGGCTGTTGTGACTGAGGTGGGCATTATCCCGCCGAGTTCGATATCGTCGATTCCTGGTGCACTTGGGAGGGTGACCATTGGGGCTTGATTATGTATTCTATCTCGCACGTTCTTTCATGCATAGTAGATGATTGAATGGATTGAATTTATGCGGCCAAACGTTGAACGGCTTGCAGCACGTTTGTTTGTCACGTGGATTCGGGAAATGCCGGGCACCCCGCCCCTTGTTGGAGGGGTCGGATGAGCTCGTCCTCGTCCTCGTCGCCGCCGCCACGTAGTAATTGACCGTTGTCGTCTCCGATGTCCCCCTCCGCTGCAACCTCCCCGTCCCCCGCCAATGACCCTCTCCCCGCCGCTCCCGCCCACAATACTTCCGCCGACGTCCCTGCCAAGATCAGCGCCTACTACTCCCTTGTCTTCCCCAACATCACCTTCTTCCTTCAGACCCTCACCGTCACCATCGGCAGGAGGTGCCTCCCCCCCACCTCGGCCTCCCTCAATGGCACAGACGGCCCCCCCTCCACTCAAAGCCCCGTCGACGTCGACCTCGGTCCGCTCAAGAGCGTGTCACGGCTGCACGCCAGGATAGAGTACGAAGAGGAAGACGCGCGCTTTGTCCTCGTCGTTGTTGGACGCAATGGCGCTTGGGTGGATGGTGTTTGGTCCGGCGCCGGCAGTCGGGTGCCGCTGGGCGAGAGGTGCGTCTCGTTCCTACCCCCCTTCGAGCCCCCTCACACCGTTGCAGGTCTCAGATTCAGATAGCCTCGCGAACGTTCCACTTCGTGCTTCCTCCCCCATCGGCACCCGAAGACTCCCCCTCTCCGTCTTCAGCCTCTTCCGTTCAGCGTGCCCGCTCCCCGTCCGTGGACATCACCTCCATTTCCCCCCCATCGTCCTTGCCATCTCATTCCCCCTCGCCACGCACAGCGCCCTCATTACCGCCTCCAAAACCTCCCCGTTCTCCCGAACCTCAACTCCCGAATTCCAACGCAATCCCCCGCACAAAGGGCCCTTCCGCTTCTACCTCCACTCCCTTATCTGCCCCCACCGCACCAACTTCCAGGAAGCGCAAGAAAGCTTCTAACCCACCCCCAAAGCCCGATGTAATGCCACCAAAGCCCTCGTTCACGTACGCACAGCTTTGCTATCGAGCTATCAAGGGAATGGGAGGGAAGGCAACACTACAGGATATTTGTGGTTGGATGATGGATAACTACGACTGGTATCGTTACAACGAAGGCGCTGGCTGGGAGGTGCGTAGTTCTTTCCTCCGTGTAATTTGCACACAACTTCCGCGCTCTTGATACTTTCTCTTCTATCTCTCTCTCGTGGTCCGAAGTCTACTGTTACTGGTCGATGAACTGACGCATTTCTGCGTATTGATCTAGAACTCCGTTCGCCATAACCTGTCCTCAGGACGCGCATTCAAAAAAATGGAACGCAGTACTGGAGAGCACGGTAAAGGGTTTTTCTGGTCCGTTGACGAACAGTATGAGCATACATTCGAAGAACAAGAGGCCCGTGCAGCTGCTCAGGCTCAGGCTCAGGCTCAGTCTGCGTCGACATCAGCGCTTCCGGCTACTGGTAAGGACGGTGGTAGTAAAAATACCAGGAGGAAAGCTAAGGCGGTCCCGCTGGACCCGCCACTTAAACGGAGCGTAAAGAGTGGCGCGGGGCCATTGCCACCACCGCTGACGTCTACGCCACTGGCATTCCCTCTCGGGTCGCCACAGGCACCAGCGCTGGGACAACTTTTCACGACCGCGCCAAGAGTTGTAATGACAGGAAACGTAGACCCTGCTGACCCACCTCGGATCGGTTCAACCGCAACAGTTGAAGGACTGCTCAGCTCTGTCGCATCGTCTGCGTCGAGTTCTGGACTCGGGACACTCTCCACACCTGGGGTGGTCTCTGGATGCGGTTCCTCGTCGTCAACCCACGTTCTCTCCTCTGTGACATCATCCTCAGCTTCCCCATTTGCTGCCCTCCCACCTTCCGTCTGTCTACCAATCGTCATCGGCCCTGTCCCCTCGTCACACCTATCAAGCAGTACTCCAGACCCACCGCCTATTGTATTGCACAACAACACCCTCGTCCTTTCTCCCGTTATCTTCTCCTCTCTCGCACCGGAGCAACTCAAAGCGCTTGAGGAGATGGGTGCACAAAAGGCGTTGGAAGTCTTACAGGGCCACATCGTACGGTATCTGAAGGAACGGATGGGCAAGAAGAAGAGGAAGAAAACCAGTCCCGGCGGCCTTGCAGATAAAGTAGGGACGAAAGCTGGCAAGGGCGATGCGTCAAGCCCATTCACTACTGTTCCATTACCTTCGAGAGCTGTACAGTCTACCCCCACGTCTCAGGTTCCTATTCCACCACCTCAAGGGTCAGCGACTCCGCGTCCACTTTCTCACATGCCTACCATCGGGACGACTTTCTTGAATCTTTCGGACACTTGCACACCCGCGATCGAATGCTCTGTTGCATGGGTGAAGGAGGGCGTCGCATCCTTTGTGGATAATAGTCCTCCTGTGCCTGTGCCAATTTCGGACGATGGCAGATCGCAAACCGCGACCATTGTCGTCGACGACGAAGATGACGAAGAGGGACGGGTCACTAAGAGGAGAAAGCTCGGGAACGAGGTCAGAGTGGAACCGGTGTTGAAGCATGAGGGAAGTACAGCACAGATTTCGCAAGACGTTGACGAAGACATTGAAATCGATGTGTGCTGACCCTTCTTCGGCACCGTTCGCTCTCACCTGTCTGTTATCCCCCAGAGCTTTGCACCGTATTTTATTGCAACTCAAGTTGGGACTTTCCCTGATCGTAACTCATAACATAATATCGCATCTGCATCTCATTGACACCGCACCTATCATACCTCTTTTGCATTGGTCGGTGGCGCCCTCACACTTGGCGCAAATCTGTATTCTTGGATAACCCCAGGGCAATCTCACACTCCGAGTTTATTGCATTTCATGCGTCGTTCGTACTACGACTTCCACGCCGACACGCACCTCACGATACATTACCGTCCCAACGAACTCACGCATCTACCTGCACGATTACCCTACTTATAGCTATTCTCAGTGGTACTAGACTCCACTTATAATGTATCTCAATGTGAGAGGTATATTTTCTGCGATCAGTTTTCTGTTCTTGCAGAAGAGTATACGAGCACGCCAAAGAGCATGACAAAAGAATTGATCCGCGACCCATCTCTTACCATTGTCGCGCCATTTGCATCGCTTCCCCTATACCACCAAGACCCCTCGCGAGCCCCCCTTTGAATAGAGGAATGGAATTTGCTGTACTCCTCGAGCTGTGATTTAGCAAACACCCCTATTACTTTCCTTCATGAACGCGACTTAAATACCATCTGAGGCTGTCGAGGCAATGACTCTGAGAGGCCGTCACGCTTGGCGAGCTGAATGACTAGACTGAGGACCAATGATTGTGAATGAAACTTGAAATGGAAGACACACAATCTGACTTGGACCGCACCCGTCGTAATGAAAGGCAGTTTTGGGAAAGACGAGACCCCCAGGAAAGACCTTGTCGATTGTTCTGGTCATCGAGCTCGAGCGTCATTGGTCGAATTGTGAACAACGTTCACCTCTCCGCGCGCCACTAGGAACGTTTGTGGGGGTAAAACGATCGGTGCTTGTCTGCTTTTCTTGGACATATTCCTTCGCATGCCAAAATGACGGGGAATGCCATTCGACGCGGAGCCAATTGGCATAGGGGAAAAGGCTTACCAGGTACGCCAGTGTCGACTGTTCCGGCGAACACGCTCCAACGTGGGCAGATCGTGTCCGCGCTCTATCTTGCTCACCTTTTTCGGCTCAGCCTGTCGTGTCATACACGGGCGTCCGACTAGATGGGATAACCTAGTCGGGGTGAGCAGAAATTTCAAATATGTATGACCCACCGTTAACTTGGCCAGCCTGTGAGGACTCGGAATGGACGAAGCAGTTCGGAATGATGCTGGGTCATATACCACCGAACTTGAAGTGCTGAAACTCTGGCGGGATCGATTAAGCAGCTTCCGAAACGCCCAGTATGACTGGGATAGATGGCGATAATCGGGTCCCGAGTCGACACACCCAGACAATAAGCTCGCGCGCTCTACCCGGATACTTGCCGAGATAGAACTCATCAATGACAGCCTGCCAAGTCCAGATAAATTCGATGCCGAACGGGGTTTGCGTGACAGTGTGAGCGCTGATGCTGCCACTGGCAGTGCCGCTGCGAATTCAACTGTCATGCATGTAGCAGGGAATCACCGACCATCAAACTTAATCCGAGTCGCAAGCCCGTTGCACTGAAATTTGAAGATGTCACCGCTGTAAGGACTCCCGTGCTCGGGACTCGAGTCTGAGCAGGTCATGGTGTGGATCAACAGGTTGATGTCACCAGTGTGAAAAAAATTGCAATATTTACAAAGACAACAAGTGCTCACAAAATCCAAATTTACAGGTATAGTACAGAAGCTACATAAAGAAATCAATCAATGATTTCATGCTTTGGATGCCTGAACAATCAGCTACTGTCCTCTGAGTCACTAGCACTCCAATAAAAGCGCTGGAAAAAGTTGTGCAAGGCTCCACCAGCAATCCTAATGCTAGCATCCTTATCTCTGAAACCATTCAAGTTGTGGGCCTCTAGTACCTCTAGAACCTCATCAAGTGCTTGTGTGAGGCCTGTAGCTTGCTCCTCCTGGAGTGTGACCAGATATTTATGCTTGTCAATGTCCATCAACAGCATCAGCAAGTTCTGGGCTTCTGGTGTCTGAGACAGAATATTAATCAGTACATGACTTCATAGCAAAAACACTAGGACATACAAGTGCATCATCAAACAGTTGAGACCACAGGAATGCTTTGTAAGCATGCTTTAAAGCATCTGTCCACCTTTGAACTCTTCCTAAAGGTTTCATCTGTGCTGTTCCTTTGCTGTTCACATGGTTCACTATAGTTTGACTACTTGAGGCAAGAGTGTTGAGTCCATGATTTGAATGGAGGGGGAATGGTCTTGTCAGTGAAGTAATGGGTGGTTTCTTGGTTTTTTTGGGAAGGAAGATATCATAAGACTTGCATTTCTGCCCTTGCCCTGTGAATCATTGATTTAGTGGAAAAAAACAAGATGAGAAAATATTTGGGTTTGATAGTAAAGATAAACTATATACCTTTGGTGGGAGCATTGTTATTGAAAAATGTTGAGGCATTGGGATTGGAGCACATGATCAAGTCATCTGAACCTATTGTGAAATTAGAAGGGAGAAGAAATCAGATATTAAAACTACTATACCAGCAATAGAGTTGGTGGTGGTATCTTCAGTATGTGTACTTCCAATGGCTAATATAGTATTGTCAACTCAGCTGGCAGATCTTACCTAATGATATTGCTTACTGTTTGGACTTGGTATGTCAACTTCCATTTCCAAGATGCTAACCTCTTCTGATTGTTCTCCTTCACTACTGGATTCAGACTGAAATTCTTGGACTGAAAGAGATTGATTGATGCAATCCTATATTTTATCACTTTGTTAAACCAAATATATCTTGCCAATACATTTTACTTACCTGTACAGGCACTAGTGTACCACATTGATCATCTGACACACCAGGACTTGAGTGATATTGAGCCATGTGTCTTGTATTCACATGTATTGCCAATGTCTGCCTTTTGACAGGTCTTGCATTGTTGTCCAAATGTTTGATTGGCAAATCAAAGACACAATGATTCAAAGTAGTACACCTTTTGCCCAGAAAACCATCACATGAGCCATCTGGTCTAGTGAGATTAGAGATAGGGTGGTGAACACTAGATGATGCTTGAGCAAGCAGAGCAGCATCAGAATACATGGTAGGTATATGACAAATTTGCCACAGCAAGTGGTGAGTAAAGTGAAGAGGATGGGAGTTGGGAGAAAACAATAGATTTAAAATTCAAACACAGCTGCTTCCCTTATATATGTTGTCGGAGCTTAAAAATATTTGTACATTGGTCAGCAATCGAGTCATGATTACGAATCGTATGAAAGACGGACCTGGATGCACAGCCGATACGCGGATTTAATGTTCGGAAGATGAAGATGGCAATCGCATCGAAAAAAGAAGGGTAGGTGTTATCCGATGGGGGGTATCGTGTACGAGCGGGGATCTAAGACGTGAGAAATAATTAAAGTTCTGCCGAACATTGCAGATTGACACCGTCAATTTGAAAGACTCGGAGCTTACCTTGTTTCACTGGGGAGAAGTATGCTGGGATGCAACCACACCGGAATATGGCGAATAGAAGGGCGTGCGTGTACTATGAGAGAATGTCGGGGGAGATCCGGGAAGTAGAAGCACGTTGGCAAAATGGGGTGGATGGCGATGAAACAGAAATGAATGGTTTACGAGAGCAAGGGATGCATGTTGCAGATGGTGATTGGGTGTCAAGAATGGCGATGGCGAAGGCAACGCAACGGAGGTGGATAGACATAAGAGAGAAGGCAGAGAGGTGAGTCGTGGCACGCTGAGTGGCAGCGAGGACAAACGTGCGCGAGGACCCGTGGCACCGCGTGGCATCGTGGCCACAGTAGAAAAAGGTCCGTACGTCAGAAACCAAGATGTTACTTCCTCGGCGCTATCGAGGTGAGTCTTACCTGTATGAGTGACCGTCGTCGTCGTCGCTAACCGCGACGCTGTACGAGGAGCAGACAATGTCGGACGCTGCTGCTGAGTCATCAGAGACTTTATCAGATCTCGGAGCACGTGTCTCTCCATTTCGTCATATTCGGACTGAAATTTACTGTAGTACCCGTCCAGCGACGACAAACACCTCTGATCATGACCCCCATGCGTACTGTCCCCGACCCGACACCGCCCATACACCATCATGTCCCCTTTCATTTCCCTCCATCGCCACCCCCATCCGCTGACGCCACCGCGCCCTCCTCCCCTCTCCTCCCCGTACCCGACACCCCCCGCAGACACATCCATGCACCCCGCGACCTCCAAACCGCGCGAAAGGTTGCTGACTCTCTGCAACTCTTCAGGGAGTCGGAGGAAAGACCAACGTCTGGGCCGGCACTCGCCAAGCGTCGTTTCACAACCTCCCACCCAAACGACAGCGTCGAAGAAGCCAGATATGAATTTGTCAAGCGAGCGGACTGGCCAGATCCGGAAACCGCTGCCCTTAGAAGAGAACGAAGCTCGACCGCTTTGGAGAGTATTAGAACCCGCGAAAGCATTGACTCACAGGCCAGGGGGGACCCCGTCACTCTCTTCCCGCGTCCCCTACCACGCGACCCGCCCTTCTCTGATCCGTCTCATTGGCGCAATGACACAACCATCCGCGGCAGGCGCAGACGGCGAGCATCCGATGTAACCCCTCGCGAGCCCCAACCTAGCTCCCCTGAATCTTCCCCTATCAGCGTCCCCCAATCTCCCTGCATCCGACCCCACTCACGAGCTTATCCCCCTTCTCCATCCCCTTCCCGCTCACCCACCGATCGCATACCTCCATTGGCGCTATACAATTCTTCTGTTGACGTCACCGACGAGTCTTGCTTGCCAGAATCGAGCGAAACTTACCTCACCAATCTCAATCGGCCTCACTTGCGGTCGCCCACTCCTACTCATATTTTGCCACATGCATCTCCAATTGCCTCTCACCCTATGCTTCCATCACCCACTCGCTCATTTTCGCCGTGGTCCACCGACGACGAGTCTGCTTGGGAGACTTCATCAATGATATCGGATATCTCTACCTCGTCTGGAACTTCGGAACACCCACTTTCGTTTTCCCACGTCGTAGACGCATCGATTGATCCGGTTGACGAAGGAGATAAGATTCGAGCTTCTCTGGCGTACAAGGTGGAGGATGATGCCGGTTCCTATGGCTCCAACCTCTGGAACGCGGACTCCTTGAACATGGTATATGGAGATTCAGAGGAAAGTCTTCCCCACATTCCCTTACGCCCCTTCCGCAACCAGGTTGGCGGTCACAACGCTATCTACAAATTTACCAAAAGAGCTGTGTGTAAGGTCAGTATATGCGTGCGTGCGATGGCGTTGAGCTAACATCAACCATTCCAGCCTCTTGTTTCGCGGGAGAATCAATTCTATGAAGCAGTTGAGCGTGAAGCCCCACCGCTCCTCGGCTTCATCCCGCGATATCTGGGAGTCATGTTGGTGACGTACCGTCGCGTCCTCAGGGGCACTGCAACGCCACCAACTCCAGAACAATCCGCTTCGTTTCCTGTCGCTGTATCTCATTTTTCTGGTTCTGTGGTGCAGAGGACCATCAGCGAACCTGGCCACTCATTCAACAACGCACCTTTGGAGCATGTCAGCCTTGGTGGTTTATCCCGGGAGGGTATCGGATCAGAGATGACGATCGAAGAAGCAGAGTTGCCAGAGGTCGCGTTGGATCGTAACCGTCATATTATCCCCAAGTGGTTGCTACACCGGAGCCACCTTCATGGCCGTGCACGTTCTAACACCGCATCGCTAAGACCCAGCCTGGGTTCCCGCCAACGTTTGCACTCGACGCAGTTTTCTGGTGCAACAGCATCGAGTCCAGCGTTGATGCAGAACCAGGACACTGGGAAGCCAAGTCATTCGAGTTCTAAGCGACTTCCCCTCTCTCGGCAATCTACGATTCCGCTTGATGATGGCGATCGGTGCAGTACGGGAAATGCGGTATGCGTTACCTCCTCTTTTGCAGACGCTAGATCCGCATGGGGGGTTATCGCATCGGAGGACCCTCAAGCTAGCCAGCGCGACCTTCGCCCGTTCTACTCGGAACTACCCATCGGTTCACAACAGTCCCCGCCTAGCTGGTTTGGAGGTACCGGTTCCACGACCGTGAATACCAAGCTAAAGGATCACATCTTCAGCACTATCTTGCGTCGTTTCCATCGTCGTTGCAATCCTCGGTGGCTGAATGGCTCGCACACGGAAGACGAAAGGGAGGCGACCACTCGGCGGGGGCGCGCGCTGCTTACATCTCCGCGACCGCGCTCGACGTCCCGCAAGCAGTATTCAGGCCCAATGGAACGAGTCGAAGAACAGGAAAGTAATTATTGCACATCGGCCCTCCGAAGAGTGCGAAGCGACAGCGAGATGGGTCACGACGGACAGAACTCTTTTGACATAGACTATGATGAGCTGGATGACTTTGTCAGCCAGGAACGGTCAAACTTGGCATTAGACAGCAAGGATGGGATACCACCATTGTTTACCCGGCGAAAATCTCGTTCACGATCTGTAGATTCACCTCCTGCCTGTCTATCGTCTACACCACCTCCGAATCAGCCAAATTTGTCAAGCTCCGGTTCCGTGCCACGTCAACATCACTTCATTCTTATGGAGGATCTAACAGGCCTTCTGAAACGTTCCTGTGTGTTGGACTTGAAGATGGGAACTAGGCAGTATGGAATGGATGCTATCCCATCAAAGAAGAAAAGTCAACGCAAGAAATGTGATCGAACGACGAGCCGGCCCCTCGGTGTCCGTGTTTGTGGCATGCAGGTGCGTTCCTGTCGGGGTACGAAAACCAGCAAGTGCTGACAACTCATTCACAGGTATGGGACCATGGCACGCAATCTTATGTTACCCAAAACAAGTATATGGGTCGTGACATTCGCGCGGAGGAGTTCTCGTCATTGCTTGCGTCTTTCCTGTACGATGGGGAGCGTCTCCTCGTTTGGCACATCCCAGTCCTACTTCAAAAGTTGTACGCCCTCGCACGCATCATTAGTCGGCTGAAAGGCTTCAGGTTTTACGGCTGCAGTCTCCTCCTGATATACGATGGAGATCGCGATGCCCAGGAGGCTTTTCGAGCGTCGGCTCTGGAACACCCGTCGTCGCGAAGTAAGCGTGGGGAATCGTTGGAACGGTCGCAGACGCGATCCAAGAGTCAGGTCGCAGCCCGTTCATCTCTACGACGGACACACAGTGAAGATCTGCTGTACGGACCTGTATGCAGACGATCCGGGGGAAAGCGCAAACGTGGAGAGGTCAATGTTCGCATCGTCGACTTTGCGCGCACCACCACTGGACAGGACTGGGCTCCATATCCACCACCGCCGGACCGGGCGATAGTACATCAGGCGTCGAGTTCCAAAGGCTATCAAGCCGAGGTTGACGCAAACAGTGGTATCATTTATGCTCGCTTCCCACCGCACCACCCTGAAGAACCCGACCGCGGGTTTTTGTTCGGCTTGAAGAATTTGACGGAGACTTTGGAGAAGATTTGGAATGACGAGCGAATGCGGAGGATCAAAGTCTCCCGAGACGACCCCTCAGTTGATACTTCGCCACTCCCTCCGCTAATTCTAGATGGCAAAGATATTTTTGATGAAATTTTCGGTCCGCTGGAGTCTGGTGAGGATCCAGGAATGCTATCGACGTGAGTTTGGCCGCCTTGTTACGATCCTGTGTCGCTTGTCGCTGTTCCGCACTCTGTTAACGACTTCTACTCACCTCACATGTCTAACTTTGTATCGTATCCTCCGTTGTTTCAAAGGTGTTTGTGAATCGTTTCATTTTTCCTTTACCCGTGCATTTAGATAGTTTTGACTCGCATTGTTACGAAAAATGCTCGTCTAATGCAATGCTTCCGACACGAATCAAATCGTATAACAATGCCTCGATGACAGCCTCTAACTTGTGCATCATACCACCATCGCCCACTTCAGATATTCGTTTTTTGTCTTCTGTTATCAAGTCGAAAGCGAGATGACTTATCAGCAGTTTTCTCACCCAACACTGAAAGGGACTGCAATGTATACCAACGTTGTACTTGCACAGACCTGTACCCATGAAATGCTAGAGTAAAATATTTATCCGATAAAGATAAAGATACATAATGCCTGGCCAAATCGTTGTGTACGAGGTTGAAATGCCAGGTATCGCGTTGGGTTGCATGACATGCTCATCGGCCAACGATCGACAACCACTCGACCGCACGCTCCTGGCTCGTACTCGTTACATGATCCGACAAAGGCGGAGATCGGCGATACCAAGCGCTTCAAGTTGCTCTTGAGTCACCTCTTGTTCGTTGGCATGTTGTTTATCTTCAGATTCGATCGGGAACCAGTCCGCCATAAAGTTGAGCAGCCCATAATCGATGTTGGCTACGCGATCCATGAGCGACGGAGGACGCAAGACGCGACGAGCGTACTCACATGGGTTCGCCTGCAGGACCGTCGGTGCGCGACAAATAGGACAATTCGGCCTACCACGTTTCTGAAGTTTGGCGAGGCATCTGGATCGATGGGGCCATTACGTGCGTGGAGGGCAAAGATGAGCGGAAAAGTAATTACCTTACGCAGAAGAAATGGCCGCAGCAAAGCCTGATCGGCTTGAATGCGATAGAGGTACAGACGAGGCATGCATAATCGTCAATGTGCGGTACGATGGGCAAAAGAACCTCGCCGATTGCTTGCACGAGAAGTCTCGGTAGAGATTTCGAAGGACGAGTGATCGATGTGACTTGACGTGAGGAAGCCGCAGATGTAGACGCGTCTCGTTCCAGAACATAAGACGGAATTACAAGTGTCGTACGTTTGGCATGCTTCTTGAGGATCTTTCGAGTCGCTTCTGAATTCGCAAGTTGGAGCTATATCTCACTTGGTGAGCCAGCGCAATGAAGCAAGACAGAAGGCTGGGAGCGCTGGTTACCTTCTTCACGTCGAGAATGAACGAGTTCAAGTTCAAGAATACGTCAAAGGCTTCCCTGCTTCCGGGAAGGGTTAAAGACACTGTCTTCTCCTGGACGAGTCCTTCGAATAACTTGAGGTGCTTCTGCACTTCTTCGATGCTTCTTTCACCCCGGGTCGACTCTCTGACACTTTCAAAGACTTCTGCTTCGGCGTAGAGGCGGAAGATCTCGCGCCAGGTGTACAGGTCTGACTTGCCTCCTGGACGGGGGCGCAAGGACATTGAATTACCGGCAGTGATTGAATAAGCTGAGAATGAAAGGGGAGCAGAGGATGATGCCGGGCGAGCCGTCAAAGAAATTGATCTAGCAAGCGTAGTAAGAGCCGAGTTGAAGCCATCTTGTAAAGTGTCCAGGTGGCCGGAGAGCGAAGACAGGGAGGACGTCAGGAGCTGAAAGAACGCCGTGTCGGAAGGGAGAGGGATAATCAAATCTGGGAAATCGTCACTGGAGGACGGCGGTCAGCGATACATGTGACTAAGGCAGGGTAGAAGCGTACGATTCCATCGAGTTGTCTAGCAATTGCATTTCGTCTTGGAACATGGAGGTCGGGTGAAGTAGTGCTCGCGTCACACGGCCGAGTAATTGTTCTGGAATGAGAAGATCGACATGATAGATATGTTGTATTGTTGGAGTTGAGCTGTGGAGCGCCCCAACGTCAGAAGGGTATCTCGATGACAGTCGAAGTCGAGGTTCGGGCACGGATGAGTTTAGGGCGATCTCATATACGATGGTGTGTTTATACGACGCATTAGACACGCTCTCGGAATCCCCAGGAAGAGCTGAAATCTCATCTTGTTCCTCGGAATGCGCAAGTTCATCATGGCCTAGTTTTCCATGCTCGTGCAAAGAGCGAAGGAACGAGGCACCAAGCCCCAGTGAGTCGAGCTCGGACGCAGTTTGGTTGATCAGTTTTTTAAGCTGGAAGTTGAATGTTTCAGGATCAGTGGGTCACCAGTGGGACTCCTCGGGGCGCACCTTGCGGTATTCGAAGGCGTTATTTCTGAGTTCAGGTGGTAAGGTAACGAGCAACTGAGCGTAAGTCTTGCAAAAGTGCATTTCTTCACGACAAGGAACACCACACCCAGGGGTTGCGTTTCAAGTCGTGTGTAGGAACACAACTCACATTGGTAGCGTCGCAGTCCCCACTGGCAACCAGCACCCACTTTTCGGCGGGACACTATTGCTCCCGATGAGTAAGCAACAACACCAAACCTGTGCGGGTAAAGCCGGTTCTCTTGGGAATCAGGGCGCCGCCGGGGGCCCAGACCATCATTGATTACGGTAGATGCGGAAGCTTCAAGTTGGGAACCGTCTGGTCGCCGTAACCACCGCTTCTCGTCGCATGCACCCCTTGGGGTGCTGCATTGGGGCGGGATATGACCTGGATGATGCGGGGTCTTAGCCGAGGGGGGAACCACTAACTGAATTGATGTGATGGCAGATCCTGCGTTCCCGGTCTCGACATAAATACTTTGCTCTCGAAAGAGTCGACCGTCACCGGGCCCGCAAGGATCTCGGATGAAGATGATATTCGTTGATTAGCACACCGATCCCACACGGTGAATGCGGAATATAGGAATCTGAAGGAGAGTCAACCTATCTAGATAGTTAGGTTGTTATGCTAAGATAGGGTCATGTGGTCCGCAGCGACGCTGCGTAGTAACATCACCAGTGACCGAAAAGGCAAAATTCATCAGCAACGGAAGGATCGGTAATGGAGTAGACCATGCCGGATCAATCAGGGGACTTGTGACAAGACGTATATGACATAGATTAAATAGTATGATCAGCGTGTCGCAGTCAAGGTCGGGAATTTTTCATCTAACTCCTCCAGAGGAAGGACACGATGCCCACGATGCTTTTTGTTTGCCGAGGCAGTTTGTTTTCCGTTCAGGGTTGAGTGGTTCGCAAATCTGCCGATATGATCAGTCATCCAATATGTCACGATAGCGATAACACAAATATCACCGTCGCATGCACTCAATTGGGATTGCTATCCTTCAGCTCAAACGGGCCAATCGCTTCCTTAACTGTAACCGTGCGATATACTCCTCCTCCTCGCTGGGGTGCACGTCAAAGCTGTACGGCAAAGGCACCTCGCGCGTGACGCGGTACTCCTGTGTATTACTGAGGTGCTTGTTCTCAAGGCGATCTGAAATCGTCGAACACGTATTACAG
>JBBPQL010000517.1:0-23392 GCA_038092515.1 Boletus subparvulus | reverse complement strand
ACGCGTGCGTGACGACGATGTCTCGGGAAGACGTCTCGTACAACATGGACTTGTACGAACGACGGTATCAGTCGACGCAGGCCGTCAGGAACCTCATTTGGAGGAACTGCAATGGGACGAAGCGGGTCACGTACGTGAAAAGCGCGGGATATCTCCCTGACCTACCATACGTTTGATGGCTCTCTGTGTGCGCCGTTTTTCTTGCATTCTCCTTGTTCTCTATTTTTTTTTTGTACGACTATGACTAGTCGATGGGCAGCGCCTTTCGCCGTTCACGTTAGCTGTATGTTCACGATAGAATACCCAGAACGCTTTACCTTCAAGTTTGTTTATGTCCGGCATTCACAACTTACGCTCTTTTCCATAGTCCTCGTTTTTTTGTCGTTCGCTTGATACAAACCTCTCACAGCCGGCTTGCGTGTATCATACTACGGCGCCCAGGGGTGTAATATATCGGAAGCAAAAGACTCAATGGCGGAGGCAGAAGTGTTCGGCGGTAACTTTCAGGCTTCTTCATCACAACTGAGAGGGAAGAGCTTACTAGCCCTCCGGGAGTTGGACAGAACCCCGGCGGAAGGGCGAAGGCAAGGCGAAGACGGAAATTACATAACAGTTACAAACCTCCGCAACCCCCATCTTCCTTCAACTCTTTGGTCTGCCTACTGCAGACTAGGAGTCGTTGGATAGATCTAGGGGCAAGGTCTCAGAATATCGTCGGATCGCTTCTTTTGGATTCTTGGACTGCACTGCTGTATGTTGATCGACCCTCGAAGGAGTCTCTCCAAACTTGCAAGGAAGCATTCGGAACAAAATAAATAACATCAATAGCCATATTCCACGATTGTCGATGTGGACTCATCCGAAATCAAGTAGTTCGCACCAGCACATCCAACAAAAAATCTGATCGTTTGGGAAGGGTACACAGAAAACAGACGAGAGCGCAGGGATAGGGTGAAGCATGTCGGGAATGACCTCGACGACCCGATGCTAACTTCATTGTCTACACAAGCACGGCGCTTTGGGTAGGTGCACTGGCTGCCCTCGTAGGGTCCAGTTTCGCAGGCCACAGCGTGTGTTCGCCGAGAAACTGGTAAGGCTGCCACGGAAGCTACCGCCACTGCCATACGTGTCGCAAGGCCGTCGCAGTTTCCGATCTGGCGTTCAAGGAGACCCTGGGCGATGGGGCAACATGTTGACCACAAGATCGGATAGGTTATGGCAAAAAAACTGACCCATATTCGCAAAACGTTCCGCCTAGGTATAACCTAAGTTTCCCTCAGGCCTGTACCGATCCAAATCGGTGACATATGGTCAGCTCGAGCTTCTGCTCGACTCGCCGAACCCCGTTCATTTGGCCTGGAAGTAGCTTATGCGCGTAATCGATCGCAGGATCCCTGTGATTACCCGAAGGAACTGAGCATGATGTATGAGTATACTTAGTATCGGTGGACGATACTGTTTCACTGTGGTGAATCGAGGAAAAGCCTAATAAGAATTGAATTTGACGCGCTTATATAAATATGGACAGCAGGAATAGTTTGCTACTTCCATTCTGTCCGAGTCATCGATATTTCAATCTTCAACTTCTTTTGGCTCAATATCCGCGAGTGCGACTACTCGGGCGGGCAGGTACAACGTCGAGGTCTGGAGCGCGTCCTAGGAACGCCTTCGAGGTACTTATTCTGTCTTTGGACCAACATGTTGCGGGGCTCCGTCCGACCATCGATGAAGATCTTGCGAAGAGATTCCGTCGACGGGGTTATGCTGAAAAGGATATTCCACAGGCGATCAAGGGCTACGACGCCCATAGGGACGAAATGATGAGACAACGCGGTGCCCAGATTCTAATGATGGGATGTTCATCTATTACCGTGGTCTAGATGTGACGTCATCCAGGGAAAATCGAAGAAGGGCAACACCAATTTCGAGCTGTATCCGGCACAAGGATTGCCACCCGCATCTGAGATGTGTGGCACGGAGTGCTTTGGGTAATTCATGATAGACTTCTTTGACCTTCGCAAACAGATCCCCGTCAACTTTGCCCCCGGTTGTGGGATCCATCCTGCACAGACACACTCGACTTGCTTTGGAATAGCATGTTTTACTCGCCGATTGTCCTTGATGGGTCACTGACATGTCGTTCTTTGTTCTTTTGGCAGTGGTGCTGCAACGTTTTTAGTTTCATCATCCATCATCTGAATCGTGATGCACGTTTTCATTAGATTGCTACACTTCAAACAAAGTTAACCTTGTGCGAACGTTCACGGATAGTCGCATGGCATTCTCTTGGATTGTTGAGGCGTATTGCCGGATAATGCCGCGGATTGATGCTAGTGCTGCCGCGAGGTGAGGTCGAGGTCACCTCGAGGTGGCGTCGGAGTTTTACCTTATTTCGACGTAGGGTCGGAACGCCATGAACCTTTGCTCTCTTCACCAGGCCATGCCAAGGCGGCAGCACCCGGCGTGTCATTTGATACCACTCATACCCTTAACCTCGGCCCACATTCGGACATGGGTAGCATCGCCCGTTCGACGTATCTTGAATCTTTCGGACGTCCACTTCCGGTAAGCCTATCAACCTTTCTCACCTCCGTGCTTTGGCGGTCGCCTTTCCTCGAGGGCACTAAACCATACGTCGTCGTGATCTTCGGCCGTACTGGGGTCGGTATCAGCTCTCTCGTCAACCTCATCGTCGGACACCCCATCAGCAACGACCACCCGAACGCCAAGACCTGCACCCAAACACCCAAGCCCATGTCCTACCCTCCCATGACGCTTGCGGGATCCGACAAACAGTTCTGCTTGTACGAAGTGCCCGGGCTTCGTGGGAAATCTTCGGACATGACGATACTCCAGGCAATACGCGAGATAGACCAGAAAGAGGGAATCGACCTGTTCATATATTGTCTTCGGAAACAAAAGACGACGGTCATTCCCGGGATCGTGCGTCACATTCGGGAGAGTATTGCGGGTCTGGACGTCCCGATGATCGCCGTCGTCACCGAACTGGAACGGTTTGAGGCAGAGGGTGGCATGGAAGACTGGTGGGGTGTACCACTCGAAGATGGCGCTACGAATGGGACCTTCATTGAGCGAATGTGTTTCGGGGGGCATGATACGTTCGATGCACATGCGTGCGTTACTACGCTGCCTCGGAGGGAGGTGGATCTCGTAGAGAAGTTGCGGAAACGGAGGGAGATCTCGGAACAACGAATTCGGCGATTGATTCTGGAGCAGTGCACGGGAGATAAGAGACCAGGTGAGTAATGATGCAAAGCGGGCCAGCATGGGCATGTTGAGAGGTTCTGAACATCTGTAGCGTCAGGTCCACCTGAGTCGCATTCGCCTTGCCGCTGTCTATCCACTTTGCTATCCACTTTGTTTACTCTCGCAACCCTATGCTTTAACTAGGGCCCGGTGTATGCTGGTATGGTGTATTCACTAGGAAGGGGACGTTTGTGTATCTTTGAAGATGTTCAGGGTTACTCAGGACTCTTAGTAGTCATTTTATGACTCAGCCCAATACACGTAGCTTTGGGGAAAAGGAACAAGAGTTCGGTGATACAAACATGTCAAAATCCAGACGTCCAAAATAGCGTGAGTTACAAGCCTGCATCCCACTAGCTAGAGGGCCGAGGAATAAGCTCGAATGCAGAATGAGATGTAAAAAAAAAGTACCTGGAAACCATCAGGAGGTTCGTATTCTGCTGTGAACACTGTGAGCAGACAGGTGCTGGATGATGAGAGAGTGGAGTTGTTTTGTGGATTCCTCCTTCTGCCGCCTTGTCAAGCAGACGTGGTCTGTCACGGCACTAAGACTGGGGAAGTGTTTTTTATTCTCTTCCCACCAGCCAGCGTCCGGCTTCGGCGTGATATGATTGATGACGACAAGAACGGGAACATTGCCGTCGCCGTGGTCCCCCCACTTGTTCTGCAAGTACTCCGCAGTCGCCCTTACTTGTGCTGGAAAGTCCTCCATGCAGATGATAGCGAGGCTGATAGGAACACGCGGGAATTCGGGAGGGGATTTAGTGATGTAGTCGAAACCTGGGATGTCATAGAGCATGATAGGGACGGTCTGTGCAGCATCTCTGAGTTCGATGCGATACGAAGCCATCTTTTTCGTGCACCGTAATGTGTCGTTTGAGACCCGGGCAACGTCCTTGGCTGCGATCAAGTTGACGATGGAGCTGACACCACCGCCCATTGGGCCAAGTACCATGATGTTTGGTAGATTTGGATCACTGGGTGCAATGGGTAGGTTTGCTGCATCGTCATCGTCGTTCAACACCGACTGTGACTTGGGGTTTAGCAGAGGGAGGGGGGTTTCCTATTCGTACGAACCTGTTTATTAAGACACATCCTTGGTACTTTGCGAACTGGAGGGTGGCTGAAAAATAGGGACAACTAGAAAGTAGGGAGGTGCAGCACGGCGACACGCCGCGCGTAGGACGGGGAGTGACAACAACTGGGTTTACGCCGGTCGGCGGCCAATGTCACTGGCACCCACCATGCACGCACCATGAAGCTCGTGGTTTTAATAAAGGACGGAAAAGGCCATCGGTCTAGACGCTCTTTATATGGTTGAACCCATGGTCAAAGAGTCTCCGTATCGAAGTTGCGGACCGAAATACGAGTACGACCTGTGATGTAAAGGTCACTTTCCCGTCATGACTTGAGCGTCGGTCGCTGAGGTTTCCTAAAACATGGTCAGACTTGTCAACTCGTCCCGTACGAACTTGAACCACTAGTACTTGATTACTTGCGGGTAAGACTCATCATGCCCGGGCCATGGTCCCGTTCAAATCGGGTTCTGCGTCCGCATAAGCACCAAATGGGTCATTACATACACCACTTCGCGAGCCGAGTTCCATCCGGCCCCTGCTTGTCTCCACCACAGCGAGACACGACGGGCAAACATCCTTGACCGACCTCCGTCATGTACGCTCACGTACGGGCACGCGACACATCTATGCGATGGCTCCTCGGGCGGCGCGGTTCAGTGAACCTTGGCACGGTGGAGGGCAAGGTCGTCGTCCTCAGACGACGTTATCACGACGAGTCGTATGGTTTCCGGAGGGTGCGCGAGTTCACCATGCCAGACTGTACGTTACCGTGCGCGTCTCTCTCCGCTGTCCCACTCATGCCTTGCATCAGATACCCCCGAGCAATTGGCCAACCGGGTAACGAATGCTCCCTTGCTGCGTTATGCGGATGCTCTTCGCACACACGGACACCGCGCTGCATCCATCGACCCCCTCGACATTCTCCGACGCGAACGTGTCGCAGCGCTCGAGCCTACTCGATACGGCCTAGCCGACCCTTCTGCTACATACAATATTGATGGTATTCTCTGGACCGGTGAGGGTCACGGAAAGGGCAAAGACTGGTCCCTTGACCAAATCACCGGGTTTCTTAACGCGGTCTATGTGGGACGTATCGCATACGAGTATATGGACCTCCCGAGCAAGACGGAACGACTCTGGTTTGCGCATCTCCTCGAGTCCGAGGTTACCAATGTCGTGCACCCCACTCCTCCGGAGCACCAACGGAGGATGCATGAACTCCTTGCGCGCTCCGAGGTGTTTGACACGTTTTTGCAGGTTAAATTTCCAAACCTGAAGCGGTATGGTTTGGAAGGTGGCGAATCCATGTTGCCTGCGCTCGACGCATTGTTCTCTGCGGCTGCACAGGGTGTGTATATTGACTAGCCTCTCATTTCGGTATTACTGATTCACCCCACGTGACGCTAGCCGATACGACACATATCATTCTTGGCATGCCCCATCGTGGACGGCTTAACTTGCTCACTGGTCTGTTAGAATACGACCCCGCTGCGCTCTTTCACAAGATAAAAGGCGGACCCGAAGCATGTGTCGACGGCGAGACGATCTCAGGGGATGTGCTCAGTCACTTGGGTGGGTATATGCGCGTTATTTCATGTTTCCTGAGTGAACAATCTCCGTCCAGTGGCTTCTCCTACGTTGAACTATAATGGGAAGGAAATCAAGGTATCTCTCCTGCCAAACCCATCACACCTAGGTACGTCCTCTCCATGCATACATTATACTGGTTGCTGATTCTTCTCCGCTTTAGAGGCCGTGAACCCCGTTGCCCTAGGCAAGGCCCGCGCCAAACAGTATAGTCTTCTTAAGGCCCTCGAGAAGGGAGGCGCTAGGGCAGAAGGATGTATGCTTGGAGACAAGGTACGTTATGGTGTGTGTTTGTGCAAGCATATATCCAGTGATGTTGGCGTGCAAAGGTGATATGCGTACAACTCCATGGAGATGCAAGCTTCACGGGCCAGGGCGTGATCATGGAGACACTCGGTTTGAGTATGTTCTATTTGTCTCATGATGCCGCGTGTTTTCGACCGCTTATCCATAGGTAATTTGCCACATTATACCAGTGGAGGAAGTGTACACATCGTGGTCGAGTACGTTCTACTTTGCATCTCACACTTCTAGTATCTCTGACATCTTCACGATTAAACAGTAACAAGTGGGTACAACCCTGTTCGATCCATCTCTGCCTGATAATTTGGCTTCTAGCATTGGATATACTACACCCGCATCTGCTGCGCGATCTTCACTATATTGCTCGGATGTTGCGAAGATGGTCAACTGCCCTGTCCTACATGTGAATGGCGATTATCCTGAAGGTAACCATCTGTCTTATACCGAGTGCCTTGCATAGACAGAAGAGGTATGAACACCAAACTAATGGCCCCCTATAGATGTTTCTCGCGCAATCGAGATCGCGTTCAAGTACAGAAGTTACTTTAGGAAGGATATCGTCATAGATCTGATGGTGTATCGCCGCTGGCAAGTATCTTCTTTGATGGCGACACAGCAATGTCACTCTTTATGAACCCGATCTTCAGGGGTCACAACGAATTGGACGAACCTGCATACACCCAGCCCATTATGTACCAGAAGATCCGGTCAAGGCGGAGCGTGCCTGAGCTCTACGAGGACAAACTAGTGGTGCGTGTCATACCTCCTTCGAACACGTGTGCGTGTTCGTGGCACAGCTTCTTAATGATGTTGTCTCCAATAATAGTCCGACGGCGTAATTTCTCAAGACTCCGCATCCTCCATCCGAAGTTCTTACAAGGCCGTGCTCAACGACGCTCTCACAGCCTCAGCGACGTATTCTCCTCCCTTGGTCAAGTTCGAGGATCAATGGAAGTCCATCGTTATCGATGGGAAGGAGGTACCTATGGTCTGGCCGGGTTCGAAGGAAGCGACGGCGTTTGACACGGGGGCACCAGCCGAGGTGCTACAAAAGGCTGGAAGGGGAAGCGTTGAGGTTCCGGCTGGATTTGTACGTACTGGCTTTCTCAAATTTCGGCAGACTGTAACTGGGTCTGTGGTCATTCTTCAGGAGATCCATCCTCGATTACAGCGACACGTCAAGAGTCGGCTAACAAGCTTGGACAAGGGAGAGGGTATCGATTGGGCGACTACCGAAGTACGTGGCTTTCACGAGAGATAAAATTTGTGCCCATTGCCGTCGATAGGCGTTGGCATTCGGTACGCTTATGCTCGATGGATGTGACATTCGGATCGCTGGTCAAGATGTAGGTCGGGGAACATTTAGCCATCGGTACGTTCTCTTCGCTTTGGTGCGATGCCCCCTTCTCAGCCCAGTTTTCTCTAACACCTCAAGTCATGCGATGCTCGTCGACCAAAACACAGAAGGGGTGGTCGTTCCACTGAACCATGCACTGACTGGAGCGGATGGGAAACTAGAGCTTGCCAATAGTGGGTAATTTTTTACCCTGTCGTGTGCGCCACTGATATGATGGATGCTTCCAGGTTCGTTGAGTGAGATGGCGGTTCTCGGGGTGAGATGTCTCGCAAACGGGCATCAATGATTGTTGACCATGTCCACAGTTCGAGTATGGCGCTTCTTGGGAGAGGCCCAATCTTTTGCCCATCTGGGAGGCCCAAGTACTGTCTTGTTTTCATTCCCTGCGATACAGATGACCGACCGATGTTAGTTCGGTGATTTCTTTAATGGTTCCCAAATCATCATCGACACGTTCATCTCGAGCGCCGAAAGTAAGCGACCGGATTTTCCTTATATACTCCGCGGTAACGACATTTCGTGATCATAGCGAAATGGCTGAAGCAAAGTGGGATTGTGCTCTTGCTGCCTCACGGTTTAGACGGTGCCGGACCAGAACACTCCTCCAGTCGCATCGAGAGAATGTTACAGGTATAAAACCCCCGCATGCTCACCTACTCGTACTGATCGTTCGAAATTAGCTCACGAATGATCCTTACACCCCCGAGTCGAAGGTGAATATCAACATGCATGTCGTCTTCCCTACCACATCAGCGCAATATTTCCATCTCCTTCGTCGCCAAATGAAGAGGAATTATCGCAAACCTCTTGTCGTCGCTGGACCAAAGGGTCTCCTCCGTTTGGCTGTACGTTGATACCATCTTCTATCATATGAAGCTCACTTTATTCCTGGCTTCAGACTGCCTCTTCCAAGCTCTCGGAAATGCTTCCTGGTACCCAATTCAGGCCTGTTCTTCCTGATGCGCACCCGCCGACGGACAGAATCGAGCGTGTCGTGTTGGTCAGCGGAAAGATTTACTACGAACTCGCGAAAGAACGTGCCGCACGAGGCATGGAAGACCGAGTTGCGCTCATACGTATCGAAGAGCTCGCGCCGTTCCCGTTCGCCTACCTTGCGGACATCCTCAAGCCCTACACGACCTCGGACTCGAAGTCAGAATGGCTGTGGGTACAGGAAGAGCCGAAGAACCAGGGTGCATGGGGACACGTCAAGGATAGGTTGCGAACCGTGTTGAGTGGGTTGGATGAACGTGCGGAGGTGGGGTTCGTTGGTCGACGTGAGGACGCGGTGCCGGTGACGGGGATTGGAAAGGATTATCAAGTGCAACAGAGAGCTATCGTCGAGGGAGCGTTTGAAGGACTGTAACTTTAAGGAGGCGTTCCGTGTGGTAGGTAATGGTGTCGGTGTGGTAGTGCTAATTCTTGAGTGCATAATCGAGCAGAGGTATTCACTTTGTTTTGCCGTGCGTTGCAGGAAGCCTCGATTCGTATCGTTGTACTATCTGGTACGTCATCGGTTTCCTCCTGCTCGTCGTTGCATCTACTTGCTCTGCTCACTGCTCCAAGTATCTTGCTCGCCCCGTTCCAGGTTGCTAAATGAACATTCCAACTGAAAAATTCCCAAATCATCGCCATTTCCTGTAAAGCATCCACGCGCGATGGCGGGAATAGAAGCTCCTGAATTCAACTTGATGGAAGGTACCGCCGAGGCTGTTACTGCTGGCATTTCGCTTTACACCCGTGTAAAAAGACGAAGGTAGGTTTGTGAATCGGGTGGCAAATACCCTTCGGAGCCGGTGACCAGCGTCATCCGCTGCGCGGTCACTTGAGCCGAAACGGTCGAACTCCAACTTGAAGCCAGAGTATTTATTTTACCTCCGTAACAAGCCCGTGGCGCGGTGAGTCTCGTCTTCCTACACTCCAAAGTGCCAATTTCCCTCATGACAACACACAGCTGGCCAGACCAATTAATATTAAAATAAGCTTTACGAGAGAAGGAAGGGATTGGACGACCACCTATTGTACCCGCACGCCAAATTGACCATTTTGCATGGAACTGATGGAACGCCTCCATTGCATTGTAGCGTTGGCCTGCTGACCGGGCTCCAAACCTCTCACGTTTCTACCTGCTTTTACCCGAAGAGGGCTAGTGCTTCTCCATGTCTTGGCGGTGCCGTCATCCTCCTAACGGGGATGTTACATATTGCGACCCAACCAAACCAGGGCACACTTGGCCTACCTATCGGGAACGTGTGGGCTCGGTCAATTCCACCAGGTCTGACATGAAGGTTCCTGACGTTCCTCGTAGAAAAGCAGGCTGTCCAGGGGGGCGAAGTAGTGAATGCCCGTGTTTCTCAGAAGCTGTATCCACTCTAAATGTGGGGGAGAGGTGCGGGGTAAAATGTACTGCCACCCCGAGGCTGTACGATGACAAGGTACACAATGGCATTTTGATGGCATTGGCAAAGTTGAGTCACATTTGGTGATTCGCGTCAGTGTGGGTAAATTTGGACGGGTGGCGGATCCCACTGGCAACTCCAAGTCAAGTCGGATGCAGTGGCAATTACTGCCCCCTCTTTGACTGGATTCGATCGACATAAAAGGAGCACAACCTTGGCTTCCCAGCCTGAGTGCGTTGCCCTGCCCTCTCGCTATCCTTCTTCACAGCTTTCGCAGATTCTTCACAGGATAACTGGTACTTGGCCAGACTCTCCACGATGTTCATCCCATTTGTTAGTGCTAGTCGTCCAAAGTCCAAGCATTTAGAACGCCGTAAAGGGGGTGGTGGAGGCGGAAAAAGTAGCGGGGGTGGCGGCAGCACAGGCAAATCGGGTGGCTCAACGTCTTCCTCCAAAAGCGGGAGCGGTACCAGCGGCGGTGGTACCAGCACTTCAGGTTCCGGGAAGACAACTACCGTACCCCTATCCACCTCCACTGCGGGCGGGAAGGCCTCTGCAACTGCTTACGGGTCTGGTGGTGGGAGCATAATTGTAATTCCCACAGGTCAGTTGTTTGCGGGCAGGTCGGCGGGAGGAGGAATGAGGAGTCAAGTGTTCGGGACGAGGTGGGTTTCATGATCCACCGGCTGGGTTGCGTTGATCTCCGACCGTGGACTGATGGTTTGATTCGCAGGACGTACGGAAGTGGTTACCCAGGCATAACAGGACGCGGGGTTATCGGACGTGGTTTTCCCTTTTGGTTTTGGCCCGTGGTCTGGACCGGGTATGGCGGGAGCTACTTGCAGGCTTCGGAGGTGAGTGACCTTTATTATGCGCAGGTTAACGTCTGGCCCAGACTCGTCTCAATTTCAGTATGGAGATTCATACAACACCAGCCGTGCTGGCGGACCCATGGCCGAAGCGACATTTGCCTCCAATAGTTCCAACACGACCTTCCACGTACTCTCCGATAACAGTACCGTCTCATCACTCATCACCTCGATAGGCGCGAACTGCTCTTCTTCTCTCTCATCCTCGAGTTCAACATCACCGCATGTATACAATGCTTCAGCGCCAGGGGCACCCCGACCCGAACAAGCAATACAGTACTATCGCGCTAGCAGCGTCGTCCTCACGCTAGATGGTTACAACAATTCGGCCACGCTCAGTAGTAATCCCAATGCCACGGATTCACCGCTCCCGTCGGGTATCGACACGACGCTGTTGAATTGCTTGAACCAGACAATCGCACTCTCCGCACCGCTCGTCAGCGGTGCTGATCTGCGGTGGTCGACGGGCCCATCTAGTAGTTCATCGCTCTTGTGCTTGTTATGGTTGGTATGGTGGATGCTTCTTCGATGATATTGATGCTTCTCTTTTCTTTTCTTTTCTTTTCTTTTTTCGGGCTGGAGAGGATTTCGACACTGGTTTTGTTCTGCGCACGTATCTTTATCTGTTATCTATGCTTTGTTGTGGCTCCTCATACGTATGCTAGTATGGTCCTCTTGTAGTGTAGCCTCTATTTTTTGAAGATGCTGATTTGCTGTCAAAGTTCTATTCACCAAGTTCCCATTAGAAGTTCTCGTAGCGCTAAGATTAAGCAGGAAAGACCGAGTGGCACGAGCACATTACGACATCCAATTACGCTGCTGCTGCAAACAAGTCCACGGACCACGGGTTCCGTCTTTCGTTGTTTTCGAGTCTCGACATGCATACTGCGAGCCAGAGGGACCATCAGAAGCAATCTTAGACATAGGCCTCGTCGACTTGATCCCCCAGTTCGGTTTAGGGGAGGTGTTATATAAGCTGCAAACATGAGCGGAGTCCCATTAGTAGTTCGTCAAGTTCACCATCATGTCCTCACCATCTACAACAAACCATGCATTAGGACTTCCCGAGCTCCTTCACTCCATCTTAGAGTTTGTTGCTACGGGCTCATCAGAAAGTCGTCACAGTCGAATGCCTGACGCAGAGGCAAGACGGTCACTAAGCGTGTTGGCTCGAACATGTCGCGCATTCTCAGAGCCTTCCCTCGACTTCCTTTGGGGGAGGCTAGTTTCGCTCAAGCCGCTAATCCAGTGTTTTTCGGGAGTTGTGGATGAGAAGCGGGTAAAGGTAAACAGATCACTCCTTGCCTTGGTATGATCATGTCTCATACTACCGACTACAGATCCCACCGTCCCTCGTCGAATGCGAGGCGATCGGGCGGTACTCACATCGTATCCGAGAACTCGAAATTTCCGATCAGTTCTCTCTGTGGTTTCTGCAGAGCACGAGCTTCAGGCCGTTATCGCTACCCAACTTGAGGCTGCTCAAGTGGGATACCACGCGCTTTGAGCTGTACAATATCATATACATCCAGCCATTGCTCGGCCCCAGCCTCATCGCCTTGGATGCCAGAATGGAGGGAGACAATGACGCAACCCTACTTTCCTTTCTTCAGAACTACCCTCTGCTGTGTCCAAATTTAGGATCAGTCAAACTTGACATTACTAGGACTCACGGTATGAGGAATGACCCTGACACATTCATCCACGCTATGTCAATGGCCATCGCCAACCACAAGAACCTCGAGTGTCTTGTCCTTACCACTCCTACTGACGACGTGGTCTTGGAACAACTCCTTATGTCTCCGACACTCAAAATGTTATCCTTGACGGGTCGTGCTGGATCTCAAGATTTATTTCTCAACGATATCTCCATCCCACCTACCAACACCCCTCTTCGAAATGTCAGGGATCTTCTTTTGGCCATATCTGATCTTTCAGTTATTACCAGTCTCCTTCGACCTCACGATCAAGTGTTTCGTACGATCTGCCTCCATGTTAGCTTACCGCCAATGCATGGAGTTGTGCAGGAGTTTTCAACTGCGTTGGCCACTCATCAGCGGGAAGATTCTCTCCAGTCAATAGTTCTTGATCACTTGAATAATTCCCCAGGAGGAGCTCTTGGTCGCAGTGACGTCATGAGGGCAATAGGCCACCGTTACTGTCTCTCGTTCGACGCATTCCGCCCCCTCATGTCCTTGGGTTGTCTTCGTGAACTGGTGATCCATCTGCTCAACGGCATATCTCTCGACGATGACGAGCTGGCAATGATGGCTGGTAGCTGGCCGTTGCTTGAGGTCTTGAAGCTAGCTCCGCTCGTTTCTCGATGGGGTGCTTGGCCTATGGCCAAGTCTGCCACATTCTCCGGGTTATTGACACTCCTCACGTCCTGCCCGAAGCTACGGGAGCTCGATTTACCTCTTGATGCCAGGGAAGTCCCAGGAAATACTCCATCTAATCCTTGCAATACTGTAATCAAATCACTGCACCTCTCGGGACGCCCGATCAGTGATCCTGATCGGGTGACACGGTTTCTGCTTAAACATCTTCCGTCTGTTTCGTCTGTGGTTAGTTCGTACGATCCAACCGAATACAGTGATTTATGGAAGCAAGTCGACGCAAACCTCCGCGGATGGACTGGGAGGTGATTCGGGCGATAACGTGAATGATGTTCGGTGTCTCGTATCAAGTTAGTACTGTAGCTCGTCGTTGTACCAAATGTTGTCTGTTTGCAATCTACATCGTCGATTAGAGCTTATTAATAGAACATGTACCTTCGAAGGCACAAGTGTCGAATTCCTCGTGGTGCATTGTTTGTAAATACCTTCAAGTTCGCGTGCATAGCAAAGATGAACTAAACTAGTTGCAAGAGATACCATCAGAACTGCGAAATGTGACATATCTCGTTCACCCAAGAGCAACCCATCCACATAACTCCATCCTCTGACTCACCTCCGTCGGCATCCTCAGTACCGTCTCCTTGTGCAATTCAGTACTAACACCATAGCACCTCTCCGAGCACAACACGAACCTCCCAAGCCCACCTTCCCGCCCCGTAAACAAACACACTGTCGGCGGTTTGTTCGCGCAAAAGTAGTATATCGTCTTTGAGTAGGTGTCGATCAATGTGTACGTATGTCCAGCTTTCTGTCCCTGCTGCTCTGCCTCCATAGCTTTAACATACTGCGCCTCGGAACCCTCACGAAACAGGTCCTTTCCAGGTACCGCGAATTCGGAGCCGCTTGGCGAGAAATCGAGGCGGCGGTATTTTCCCTTGATCCCCCCGCCATACAGATGAATGGTTGCTTGTTCAATGTCCAGAATACCTTTCACACCGATGAGCCATGGTTGTGGAGTGACCACGCGACCCGATTCGCTATACACGACCAACCTGGGTGACAGAAGAAGTAGGACGACCCCACACACAAGGAGTGTGATCCCAGCCGTTCCTGCGGTTGTCCATGCCGCGGCGCCAGCGATGATAGTAGGCCACGCGAGGTAAGGTACGCTACCAACCAGCTCCCTCCTCACTGAAGCAGGCTTGTCGATTGAGACTGGTGGAAAATCCTTCCACCGGATGCATGCTGCTTTACAGCCATCGAGGACGAGTGCACATTTCTCGGTGATACCTGCGACCTGGATCTCAGGAACAATGTCCCAGAGGTTTGCGGAGTAAATATCGTCATCTGCATACCAACACTCCGTTTGACCGATGGTGGTGGGTAAGAGGGAGACCATACGCTCGGCAATGCGATCACTATCGTTGGCCATGGATAAGCGCGCTAATGCACGCAGCTCGTCTTCATCATCATTGGGCTGGATGCGGTGCTCAAAGAAGCCCATGAGGGCATAAACGCGATCTGCTGCGTGCGGCCCACTTGTGCCATTGGTCCTTTCTGTGCTAAGGACGGAGGAGGAGAAGGGAACAGATGTGGAGGGGATTTGTGCCCCACTCGGAGGTGTAATGCCGCGTCGCCATATCGCCGACTTGAGGAGCGTAAGACGCTCAAGTCTCTCCAATGGGTCTCTGCCACCGTAAGAATTGATGATGGCTTGCTCCGACTTGTGTCCGACATAAGCGTAATTAGCGAGTTCGTGGAGTGACAAGGACCTGATCTCAGTCTGGTCACGGAACTTGTAACGAAGACGCTGGCTGAGGAGGGCTTCTGGGAATGTCCAAACGCGCTCTCCCCAGCGTTTCCATGCTTCGTCTCGATTACCCAATCCTTGCGCATTGAGCATGATTAAGGTGATTTCTGCGCCACGATATACGTCTGCCATGCAATACAGATCTAGCTTCTTCTCGTTGGGGTTCTCACTGACGCACTCCAAGTCGAGCCAGTATGCATTGAAATCTTGTCGGACGACGGCAACGCGAACTTCCTGTATGAACTCTTCCTTTTCACTCTCCTGGTTGGGGCCGTAGGTGTACATGTCGGCAGCACGGTACGAGATGGCAATGAACTTGGTGTGTATGATGGTGTCAGGGTCTACGCATGCACTCCATTGATCCATGGTAGGTTCACGAATCATGAGAAGGCGGGGGTAAAGTGAGTGTGTTGGGATGTATTGTTCTTCTTTGTCTTTGGTACGGGAGGAATATTCTTTATATGAACGCGCTGCCCAGAGTTGACCCCAGAACGAGCGCCTGTAGGGCTTGTAATATCCCGTGTTGTACAGGTCCGAGTCGTCTCCCATGTTGTCTTCCAAACCCAGATCGACCCAATAGACGATTTGTATAACTATCAAGATGAGGGACCAAAGGAGCTTGGAGGAGAAGAACAGAGATTTGCCAATCCATTTGAAAAACGTGCCGATGCCCTCACGGAAAGGGTTCGTGGAGCAAAGCCATATCGCAAGTTTACTGGTCCCGTCTGTGTGGTCCTTGATGGCATGTTCGCCAGGGCCTCTTGGGTGGACGGACTGAACGACAAGTTTACGGCAGAGGCCGGTGGTAGGGCTGATATACCTCTGTTCCCGTCCATGTTGTTTGGGGTTTCGGTCTCCGGGGTAGCCGTAGCAGGTGATCTGGTCTCTGGCATCCTGGTGCGTCATTGGGAGGAGAGACCTGGGCCAGCTACTGAGGACTGAGGAAGTGTTAGCGGATCATCCAGGGAATTATGTACAAGTCTTACGGCCTCGCGATGATGATACGGGAACCATGGGTATGGTAGGGTTTGGCGTTGTCAGCGGACCCTTGTCCCTCGTTGGCAAGTCGCTCGGCGGGGAAGTAAGAGGTAGACTAGTCATTGTCGACATGGTTCGGATGTGGAGGAAGGAAGGTACAAAGGGCTAGAAATATAAGAGTCGCTAGACGGGACGAGAGAGCGTTGACGAGATCACGCTGCGTGAGCGCTAAGATGGGCGCCGAGATTGGCGAACTCGAGAAAAGTGCGAGGAAGGGAATCGGACCTTCAGGACGCTGTGATGGACAGAATAGCGTCAGAGGGGACCGCTGAGCCCAGAAGACACGACTCAACAGGAAGTGGGTGGATATGAAAGGGATGAGATAACGGAGAACGCGCTGTGGGAGGAGAGTGAGGGGAGAATTTAAAGAGTGCACGGGCCAAGGAAGCAATCATTTTGTGCTTGGGAGAACATGCTTCCAGTGGACATCAAGCCTAGGCCTGGTGATCTCTCCAGTAACAGAGGTCCATATCCGAACGGTATCTCGTTTCATCCTTCGTACATCCGTTCCCAGTGTCAGACGTGGTTCGACGTCGCGTGACAATCCGAATCGACTCGGACTCAGTGTGGTACACGAAACAGGGATGCATCGTGGTCACTGAAACACTAGAATCCCTGGATGCCAGATCGCTGACCGGTCCGAATGTCTTGTTTTAGACACATTTGTCAGCACCTCTTCGTCTCGTGACAAATGGCACATATAACACAGCCACACGCACCCAAAGTTACACAAGGCCTAGTGCATGGGAGTTGCGGAGCGGGGTCCGATGTTGTGTTTTCCTTGCCAGTTGGAGAATGCTCGATCGACCAGTAACAACCCCACCCGCGACCTCTTTCTCTGACAATCTAGACTGCGAGTTTCATACCTGAGCGCTACCTTACAAGTTGGTAATGGACACCTGTGCAACCGTACTCATAACCGCTTACCGTGCATGAATCTTCGTATCTCGCAATGTCCTCGGATTGTCGAGGAAAGGATTCCAACAGCTCCAAAGGCCCATCACAAAAAAACGAACGAGGAAACACGACACCGACTCACAAAATTTCTGCAGTCACCACATCGCTGCGTGGGTGACTGAGTTCCAACATGCTGTCCACAATGGGTAAACTTATTCTCGTTCAATCCATCCGAGTTCAAGTTGTAGCGCGGCTCGAATACCGTTGAACGCAGTGAGCTTCGAGGGATTCCGAGATTCCAACTCCATTCACCAACTCCCTAGTAAAGTCACTGGAAACTTTTCGTCACGATCGTCTCTTGAACTGAGTCCGACTCCAAACTGGCGCCCACCGCACAGTGCGTCCGCCGTCCGAGTTCCAACTTTAAAATTTGTTTGTCCATCATTTCCCGCAATGTCCACGATGGGTATACGTAGTCTGCTGACCAGCCTGTTTCTTGGTCTCATAGATGGGCTGGTCACCACACTAGGCATACCATACTACTATAACCCCAACCGCTGATTACTATAAGCATGGCTCAATCTGACTCTTGTCGACTCAGAACGAGGAGCATCGCTCAACCCTCACTCAACCCTCGCTCGTTCAAGTGGTGATGTGGCTCGCGTACCGGCGAGCCTTGAGGGATTCCAACCCCATTCATCAACTCCGGCACGACGAACATGTCCAGTTCGAATAGTCTTACTTTCCCTTACGATCTCGACCAAAGTAGGTCTGTTTGGCCAAACTTTCACGCCGACTTTTCTTTTTTTTTTGCTAGACCCCGACTTTCACTTTTTGATCTTACTCAGGAAGTTCCCTGCCCCGCCCAGTACGCACGACGATACAGAAGCGGACAGTTCGGACAGTCCCGGCGTGCAGGCCGATGCGTCCGGGTCCGCTGATGTCGCTCGTCTCCTCGCTATCCCCCACATCGAGTGAACTGCGTTCTCAGCCACGTTCGCCGATCACTTTTCTACCGGCAAAGCCGCGTCATCCAAAGGCATCGGACACAATGATATCGCACAAGATCAGGGTGATCTTTCCAGCGACGGAGGTCCATATCCGAAATGTATCTCGTTTCATTCGCCGTCACACCCAACCTCGGTTTCAATTGTATCGCGAGATCATGAAGGCGTGTATCGAAACGTTTCCTGCATCACGCACGCAATGGTACGGGGTCGATCTCCGACGATCATCATCACCATCATCGTCATCTGACCCGCCCCATCGCAGGGTCATAGACGTCCTAGACGGCAACTCCGACGCGAGGTACGGTGCTTTGCGGGAGTTGTGGATGAGAAGCGGACAAAGGTAACCTTACTCCTTGCCTGGGTATAATCTTGTCTCATACTACCGACTTCAGATCCCACCGTCCCTCGCCGAATGCGAGGCAATCGCCCGATACTCACATCGTATCCGCGAATTCGCAATTTCCGATCAGATAGAGGTATTGAAGCTAGCTCCGCTCGTTTCTCGATGGGGTGCTTGGCCTATGGCCAAGTCTGTCACATTCTCCTCAGAAAACACATCATCTAATCCTTGCAACGCTGTAATCGAATCACTGCACCTCACGGTTTCTGCGTAAACATCTTCCATCCATTTCCTCGGTGGTTGATTCGTACGATCCGACCCCATACAGTGATTTATGGAAGCAAGTCGACGCAAACCTCCGCGGATGGACTAGGGTGATAACGTGAATGGTGTTCGCTGTCTCGTAACAAAGTTAGTATTGTAGCTTGTTGTTGTACCAAATATTGTTTGTTTGCAATGTACGTAGTCGATGGGAGCTTAGAACATACCGTCAGCTCCAGTGTCGAATTCCTCCTTGTGGTCTCCCTGTTCGAGTCAGCGAAGCGGTGCGTGCGTCGCTTGGATCCGCCATTCCCTTCCTTCTTCACTTCCCGTCCTATTGTTGTAAATATCTTGGCGTACATAGTAACGTTCAAAGAATTGGTATTTGGTACAGCATCGGGCTAAGTATATACTAGTAGCTGGTTACAATAAATACCCCGAGAAATCGCGAAATGTGACAAATATCATTCACCCGAGAGCAACCCATCCACACAACTCCATCCTCTGACTCACCTCCGTCGGCATCCTCAGCACCGTCTCCTTGTGCAATTCATTACTAGCACCATAGCACCTCTCCGAGCACAACACGAACCTCCCAAGCCCACCTTCCCGTCCCGTAAACAAACACACTGTCGGCGGTTTGTCCGCGCAAAAGTAGTACATCGTCGCCGAGTAGGTATCGATCAGTGTGTACATCCGTCCAGCTTTCGGTCCCTGCTCTGCCTGTATGGCGTTGTTATACTGCACCTCGGAACCCTCACGAAATACGTCCTTTCCAGGCACCGCGAATTCGGAGCCGCTTGGCGTGAAAAAGAGGCGACGGTGTTTTCCCTTGACCCCCCCGCCATGCAGATGGATGGATGCTTGTTTAATATCCAAAACACCTTTCACACCGATAAGCCATGGTTGTGCAGCGACCACGCGACCCGACTCGCTATACACGACCAACCTGGGTGACAGAAGAAGCAGGACGACCCCAAACAAGATGAGTGCGATCCCACCCGTTCCTGCGATTGCCCGTGCCACGGCGCCAGCGATGATAGCAGGCCACGCGAGGTAGGGTACGACCCCAACCAGCTCCCTCCTCACTGATGAAGGCTTGTCGATTGCAACTCCTGGGAAATCCTTCCACCGGATGCATGCTGCTTTACAGCCGTCGAGGACGAGTGCACCTCTCTCGGTGACACCTGCGGCCTGGATCTCAGGAACGATGTCCCAGAGGTTTGCGGCGTAAACGTCGTCATCGGCATACCAACACTCCGTTTGACTGATGGTGGTGGGTAGGAGGGAGACCATACGCTCGGCGATGCGATCGTTATCGTTGGCCATGGATAAGCGCGCTAATGCACGCAGCTCGTCTTCATCATCATTGGGCTGGATGCGGTGCTCAAAAAAGCCCATGAGGGCATAAACGCGATCTGCTGCGTACGGCCCACCCGTTCCAGTGGTCCCTTTTGGGCTAAGAAGGGCGGAGGAGGGGGAGCGACTCGGAAGCGTAATGCCGCGCCGCCATATCGCCGACTTGAGGAGCGTAAGACGCTCAAGTCTCTCCAGTGGGTCTCTGCCACCGTAAGAATTGATAATGGCTTGCTCCGACTTGTGTTCGACATAAGCAAAGTTGGCGAGTTCGTGGAGTGATAAAGACCTGATCTCAGTCTCGTCACGGAACTTGTAACGAAGACGCCGGCTAAGGAGGGCTTCTGGGAATGTCCAAACGCGCTCCCCCCAGCGTTTCCATGCTTCGCCCTGGCCGCCCGATCTCTTCTCGTTGAGCATGATTAAAGTGATTTCTGCGCCACGATATACGTCTGCCATGCAATACAGATCCAGCTTCTTCTCGTCGGGGGTCTCACCGACGCACTCCAAGTCGAGCCAGTATGCATTGAAATCTTGTCGGACAACGGCAGCGCGAACTTCCCGTATGAATTCATTCTTTTCGCTCTCTTCTTTGGGGCCGTGGGTGTAGATGTCGGCAGCGCGGTACGAGATGGCAATGAACTTGGTGTGTATGATGGTATCAAGGTCCGCGCATTCATTCCATTCATCCGTGGTGGGTTCACGAATCATGAGAAGGCGGGGGTAAAGTGACTGTATTGGGATTTTTTGTTCTTCTTCGTCATTGGTACGGGAGGAATATTCTTTGGACGAGCGCGCTGCCCAGAGTTGACCCCAGAACGGGCGGGTGTAGGGTTTATAATACCCCGTGTTGAACAGGTCCGAGTCCTCGTCCACACCCAGATCGAGCCAATAGACGATCTGTATAACTATCAAGATGAGAGTCCAAAGTAGCTTAGAGGCGAACAACAGAGATTTTCCAATCCATTTGAAGGTGCCCTCACGGAAAGGGTTCGTGGAGCAAAGCCATATCGCAAGTTTACTGATCCCGTTTGCGTGGTCCTTGATGGCATGTTCGCCAGGGCCCTTTGGTTTGACGGACTGTACGACGACTTTGCGGCAGAGGCCGGTGGTAGGGCTGATATACCTCTGTTCCCGACCATGTTGTTTGGGGTTTGTGTCTCCGGGGTAGCCGTAGCAGGTGATCTTGTCTCGGGCATCCTGGTGCGTCACTGGGAGCAGGGGCCTGGGCCAGCTACTGGGGACTGAGGAAGTGTTAGCAGACAATCCAGGGGGTTATATACGAGACTTACGGTCTCCTGAGGATGATACTGGAACCATGGGTATGGTAGGCTTTAGCGTCGTCAGCGGACGCTCGTACCTCGTGGGTAAGTCGCTCGGCGGGGAGGGAAGAGGTAGACTAGTCATGTTCGACATGGTGTGGATGTGGAGGAAGGAAGGTGCGGGGGGCTAGAGATATAAGAGTCGCTAGACGAGACGAGGAAGCGTTGACAAGATCACCCTGCGTGAGCGCTAAGGTGGGCGCCGAGATTGGCGAACGGGGAAGAGTGCGAGGAAGGGGATCGGAATGAGGACGTGGAAAGGGCCCGACTTTCCGGTGAGATGGACCGAATAGCGCCAGAGGGGACCGCTGAAGGCCAAGAAGCGGGAGGACACGATTCAGGAGGAAGTGGGTGTGTGAAAGGGATGAGACGGGGGAGAACGTGCTGTTGGAGGGGAGTGGGAGGGAATTTAAAGAGTGCACGAGCCAATAATGCCAATGATGCTATGCATCTTTCGTGCCTCAACATAGACCTTAATCGCACGCAAACAGACCTAAACTGCATCATTGAACGTGCTGTCACTGAGAGGAGAACGAGAGGAGAATATAAAGAGTGTACAGGCAGATGATGCCAATGATGCCGAATGCAGCGAAGCAATGTTTTTCGTGCTCCAGGATGGCGCTCAGTTAAGCGCCGTTTGATATACATAAAGTGCATCCGAACGTGCTGTGGGAGGAGAGTGAGAGGTGAATGTAAATGGTGCACGCGCCGGTGATGCCAATGATGCAGAATGCAGTGAAACAATGTATTTTGCGCTGTAACATGGCGCTCAGTCGAGCGCCGTCTGACCTAAACCGCGTGATTACCGCCCTCACCTACCAAGGTACCACCACGAAAGTGACGTGACGAACCTGATTGTATCCAAGCGTGGAAAGCCTTTGAGTGGCGACCATTCGTCGGAGTCATCTTCACGGCGGCTGGACAATGAGTGCCGCACCGTTCAGAATCAAACCCCACCGGTTCACCTTGAAAAACTGGCGCGATAACGCGGATCCCGGAACACGTATTTCGGAGCAGTCCGGCAGTCCATTTTGTTCGTTCACTGGGGGGGCACGCATCAGCACGAGTCGCGACTCGCCAACAACGGGGGTCCCTGTATTGGCTCTGAGCTTTCCATGTAGAGATATTGGGATATGTACCTTTGATGCGCAAGTGGTTTCCTGTCCACCAACATGCGGGGACCTTGGTGAGGCACTGGTAGGCACCGCGAGTCCGTGAGTCACATGCCACAGTGTGACAGCGCTCGTCCCAACAACTTTGAAGTCATTGCCCACAAGGTCCACGATCATGATGGATATACCGTGATCGTAGTCTGGTGACCAGCCTGTCTCTTGGCCTCATTGACGGGCTGGCCAGACCAGGCACACCGTTCTACTATAACCCCAACCACTGATTACCACAAGCATGGCTCAATCTGACTCCTGTTATGATCGACTCAGAATGAGGAGCATCACTCAACCCTCAACCCATCCGAATTCAAGTTGCGACGCGGCTCGAATACCGTTGAACAAGGTGAGCGTCGAGGGATTTGTTTGTACTCTGAACCCTTGGCCAATCGTTCACTCCGCCTCTTTTTTTTTTTTTTTTTTTTGGCGAGACCTCAACTTTCACTTTTTGATCTTGTTCGGGTCCGGGATGTTCCCTGCCCCGCCCAGTACGCACGACGATCGAGGCGTGGACATAGTAATACAGTTGAAATGCTCATAATGCATATGCTAGTAATGCATATCCATCCTAATGCATTGGTTTTTGGTGGGTCCTGAGTCAGGCGCAGCCAAAATGAGGGATATTTTGCATAATGCATAATGCATAGGTGTCAACTGTCAAATATGCATTATGATGAAGCTCAAATAGGCAGGTGTATGGAAAGCCGGACATCGGTGGTTCAATTTTGCAAGATTGTACATAGAACCCATCTCTCCGACTACCTTCCTACCAGCACTGTTGGATCATCACCCTATGGAATGGCCAGCTTGAGTGCATTGGGAATTCATCACATACTCTGCAAACTGTACTGTCAGGTTTTGGAATACTCCCAGCTTGGTAAACCAGTTTCTCGCAGTTGGTGGAAAGAGTGGGAAAATCATGATTGGCTTGAAGTCTATCTTGCATCACCGTCAGGATTGTGTTCCTTTGGATTATGAACGATTTTCTTGTTCTG
>JBBPQL010000516.1:0-23452 GCA_038092515.1 Boletus subparvulus | reverse complement strand
GGAGCCGGCGAGAGCGACGAGGACATCCTTGGGTTTGTAGGATGCGAGCGGGCAGTCGAAGACACGATTTCCAATCTCCTGGGTGATACGAAATGTACGCGCGGTGTCGTCGGCCTTCTTCTTGGCTGCCTTTGCTTTCTCTTTGGCCTCTAGCTCTGCTTCCTCTGCTTCGAATGCCGCACGTAACTCCGGGAGGGTCACAAACCGAGCCTGAACTTTCTTGTACTTTCTCTGATTGCTCTGGGATTTGTCCACGAGCTGTTTGGTGAGTGCGGTAATGTAATGGTATGCGATGGTGCAGTGCGTGCAGTTCATTCGTTAAGGATAGTCTCGCATTGAAATGGGTGTGATTGCATGAAGGCATATATCTCCTTGGACTTCGAGAAGCCGCGAGTCCCTGTAGGACTGATGGCGGACCTTGCGTGCAAGTACCTTTTACACAGTAACTGGGCGTCTGGCAGGAAACATGTGATGCAACGTTAGTTCGCCCAAGATTTGGGTGACTTGCTCACCTTGTGGGCGTTCGCAGCCGCTTCGAGAGTCTTGCAAGTCCCATCAGTGAGGACCTTGACAGCAACCTCTATCCGACATATTCCGGATCCTTGGTAGAAGGCTTCCCTCGACGGCCCGCCAGCGCCAGCGACGATGGGCGATTGTGTTGAATGCACATGTCCGTGACGCGTCGGCCAGCAGTGATCATTCTTGAAACTCCGCTTGAGCACACACTCGGCGAGTGGCAGTCAAAAATGGTGAAAATGTTGTGTGTTCGGTGGAGTGCGGAAAAGTGAGTGCTACCGGAGTAGTCCTCATCTTCTTTCGGCTGAGCGAGCCCTCCCATTGGCTGATAAGCTGAACGTGTGTCTTATCAACACGGTTTCCTTTATTAGGAAAGACTCGCTTTGTACCCCCGGACTGACCAACTTTGCTATCTCTCTCCCACATGACACCGCTTGGAATGGCTGCGTCAGACTCGCGCCACTGGTGCAAGACCCTCTTTACTTCCCGCCACCACCCACTCCGCAGCTGTCCCAGCAAGCACAATGGAGGTGAAGACCAAATTGTCAACACAACCAGATAGCATATCCCGGATCGTCACGCTCCTCGGATCCGTGCTCGTCGCGTTGAGCTCTGGAACTAATTATGTGTGTGTGCTTGATACTACATGATGGACGCACCACTGACCAAGGTGATTTGCGTCTGATTAGATATATTCTGGTGCGTCGTTCTTCCTCCCCGAATCTCCCCCTCCCGTGAACATTCCCGCCACCAGCATATGCACCTCAGCTCGGTGCTCGCCTTCGAGTATCACACACGCAACTCAATATCATCGGTCTCGCGGGAAATAGTATAGGCTCATGTTCTCTCTCTAGCCCTCGCTTAATCTATCCGCAGTGGGCGTAAACACCTCCGGTCCTGTCTGGGGTCGTATCGTTGATCGCAAAGGCCCACGAATCCCGCTCATTGGCGCTTCATTCTGTCTCCTTGTCGGCTACTTGGGTATCAAACAAATGTATGACGATGGCGTAGGCAATGGCACGACTGTTTCGCCACTCCATTTTACATTACTCGTCGTGTGTGGCTTCATGACAGGGTTGGGCGGCAATGCGGGGCTCAGCGCCGCCGTAAATACGACCGCGAAGAGTTTTCCGTACAATGCTGTACGTACTCTTCCCCTCCACCTTCTGCGTTTATGCCGAGTACCCGGCTCATCTTCCTTAGCGTGCCACTACTACCGGTCTCGTTCAATCGGGTTTCGGGCTCTCGGCTTTCTCGTTCTCGTTGCTCGCGCAAACATACTTCCCTGGAGATACATCTGCCTTCCTACTAATTCTCGCTCTCGGGACAGCTGTCCCGATGCTCATAGGTCTTTTCATCGTCAAACCTGTTCCTCTGCATCCGACGAGTTCGCGTGCCGCGATCGAAGGGTACGGTTCCATCCCGAGCGGAGACGGTGTCGTTTTCGTCGGGGAGACGCAGGTAATGTCGGATCCAGAGGGGAATGCTGAGGAAGAAGCAGATTCTGCACCACTCCTACCGCACGAGCAGGAACCTGGTTCGTATCAGGTCCCTTTTCCACCCTCCGCTGTCGAGTTGAACCATTCAGTGAGTTTGCGCCATGAAAGAAGCGTTGGGGAGAAAGACGGATTGCCGGATATTCACGGAAAGCGACTCTGGGTCACTCCAGACTTCTATCTTGTCTTCGTGATCACTGGAATATGTAGGTGGCTGTTGCTATGAATCTGTGAAATTGACACTCAATCGCTTTTCCCTAGGTAGCGGCACTGGTGTCATGTGTCAGTGCATTGGCTCTATTGAAGGTGTTCCGACTCATTCTCCCTTGATAGATATAAACAACGTCGGCTCAATCTCGCAAGCGCTTTACGCCAAAACACACATAGTCTATGATGATGTTGAAGCCGCCAAGTGGCAAGCTGCCCAGGTATCTATTCTGAGCTTAGGAAACTTCGCAGGGCGTGTTCTGATCGGTGAAGCTCGAAGTTTGTGCCTCTCACTTGTCTGATCCTAATCAACTGTATCCCAGGCTTAATCTCTGACTTTGCATACACTCGCCTTCGCCTTCCACGAGCCTACAGTCTCTGCATCGTTTCATCTCTTTTCATTATCTCCCAGGCGGCCGCTATCATTGTCTCATCCGTCGAGGCATTGTGGGTAGCGACCCTTCTATTGGGGCTTGCATATGGATCTTTGTTCGGGAGCTGCCCGACGATCATGATCGAGTGGTTTGGGTTGGGCAAGTCCACATTTCTGTGTATCATGACCCAATTCGCACCAACTCACGTCCCCTACACCAGCACACTTCTCCGAGAACTTGGGCTATGTCTTGCTCTCACCCATCTTAGGGGGTAACATTTTCTCCCTCATGTTTGGGCGCTACCTGGACGCCCATGCAGAAGACCCGCGTTCCTCGTCGTGGAGCAGCTTAATGTCACGTGAGTTACCCTCGGAACATCAGTGTTTCGATGGGAAGACATGTTACTTGGGGAGTCTGCAGGTGACACTTGTTGCGTGCATCGTGTCCCTTGGGTTGAGCTGGTGGGCTGGCATTAGAGACGCACGGAAGATCAAGTCTAGAAATGCGTCCGTTAGAGGGTAGAACACGATACAAACTAATTTAGACCCATCAACTGGGGGAATCCGATTGGGTGGCTATGTGTATTTTTTTCGTTCGCAATACCAGCGAATGCGGTCGCCGTTGGCGACGTGGACCGTCAGATCAATGTATAGACCCTAGGCTCGACGGTCCGACCTCCATTGTTGGCTGACACTTACTCCACCATCCGGGCAACAAGTCAGCAACAAATTGAATGCCGTTCGGCTTAGTATATCTACTTTCATACTTATAGATACTCCCAAGAATCGTCCTCTGTATGACTCGGAGTGAGTCGAGAGCAACCTGGTGTGTTCGGAGGATCTTTCCCATCGACGAAACCCTGAGCAACTTCGGAATACGTTCTCTTGAAACCCAACGCATCTAGTTTTTCCCATTCGCCCAACTTCCAACTATCTTCAAGACCAGATTCTTCCTCCGAAACAGGCACTACCCTGGGAACTCTTATAACTTCGAAATCGTCGAGGCCAGATCTCGCTGTCATTCGATATGCGTTGAGAAGTCCTACAGTATCTGGGGTTATTGGTCGTACCTTTACTGCGTCTCTTCGTCGCCTGATACCGGGCGATGTCAAGGAGCGACAGGGTTGCATGTGTTCTTCCCGACGAAAGGTCATCTCCCCAGAGCTGAAACGCACAGACCTCGCAGTCACGTTCCTCCCTATCGGGCACGACGGTCTTTTCACTGAACAAGATCCGCGTGCCGTCCCAATCCCATCCGGGATCTTGTGTCAAAGGAGGTCTATTCGATCGCCCACGCCTCGGCGTTCCCGACTACCAGCGTCCAAGAGTGCCAGTGAGTGTTTGCCATGAAATGTGTAGTAGTTGAGACCTACCCGCGACCTCTCCCATACTATCTTCTCAACGCGAGCACCCCAAGGTACTGGAGCATGACTTCTCCTCAGCGTCGCCATACCTCTAAACGGGGTTGAGCTTTGGTGGTTGATATCCTTGCTCTTCCGAGCTACATTTTATAAGTAGGAGAAACTACTAGGCCTTGGAGCCAACATCCCAGTCAACCCCGAGCCGCTTCGGACTCGGAGGTCATGCTGACGCATATCTGACGGAAGATGAGTACTGAGTCGTCTCTTGTCAGTATTGGTTCCGGGGCCGATGCGATGATTCCGAGCCATGGGAACCGTCTGCTATCGCACGCCAAGTAGCTACATCTTAGCCGCTAGCAACCAAGTTGATTGTCGATGACCGATCATGGCGATAGAGATATGAATACAGAAAACTAACTACCATATTTTATTTCTTACACCACTTCAGGAATTACATCAAGAACAATTACACTCATTCCTGCATCGTGTGAGTCAGAGTGATCAACGTAAGGGAACAGGAACATACCAAAGCAGTAGGGGACCGCCTCGCCTTTTCTGCAGATTCACGCAGTCGCGCACGACTTGAGGTATACTTGAGGCGCATCATGATGAGATCAGTAACCGGCCAACACTTAGAATAGTCGTCGAGGTCGGGAAATGCTCCCATTGCCTGCATTAGATCAGTGATGTGTCGTACGGCTCGAGAGAAATAATCACCTTGTCACGGACAACCTTCAGAAGGGTTTTGTCCTGTGCAGAGGCCCGGGAGCATTTTGTCGTATCGAGATGCTCGTCTATGAGCTTGTGCGTAAAACGCTGTAGAATAAAAAATGTAATCATGCATTGTTGCGATCGTATCAAAACAGACGGACCTTGAACTTAGTGTAGACATTGTTATCCCAATCGAGAGCACACTTAAGGTTATACCCTCCTCTTCCAGGGCGCCCTGGCTCGCCAGCAGGCTTTGGGATCTTCGGAGGCTCTTCTGACAGCGTAGACTCGCTGTCTGAAGTCGAATCCAAAGAGGAAGATAAATCTTCAGAGGGAGATTCCGAGTCTGCACGATCGTGAGACCTAGCACGAGCCTGACAGTGCTGACGTTCTTGCTTCGTAGTGGGATATGGCGATCGGGCAGCATGGCGGCCCTGTTTGGAAGGCAGACTAGCTCCCATCTTCGGCAAAGCAGGCTGCTCCGTGAGAGCGATCCGGATCTGCACGACACTCTTGCTTTGGGGAGGGATTATTTGAACTGTAAGGAGGTTGGGGGAGTGGTGGGTATTACTACCGAACAGTTCCGGCTGGTCGGTTAGCAAAGAGGAGAATGCAGGTGGGGCAGAACTTTCGTCATAAAACGGCGGGACGTGCTTGACTTTTTGCATGGTGAGTTTTGCTTGGGTTGAGTCTCATCATGGTGCTCTGTATTTATGTTGGACGAGGAAGAGATTGATACGGTCCTCGTGCCAACCACAACAAAAAAGCTCATTGAATTAGGCTCACGTCATGCTCAATTAAGTCCTCGTCAGTCACAAAGTTGTGTTCGTCACCCCATTAACCCCACCTCAATACAGTAACCATGGTGCCAGTGGTCGGCCCAATTATTCTCTGCGAGCGGAAACACAAAAAAGAGATATCAAAGCTGAGTGTTATTGTTACCTGTATGACTTACAAAAAGATGGAGTCGGTCCAGACTCGACTTCCCGAATCATCTGATGCTGGTTACTTGGCAAAACGACCCGATTTCGCTACCAAAAAGTAACCTACTTTACGCCGAACATGAATGCCACCCAAATGGTGCACTTGCCATTTCCAACGACGGACAGGTGCTTATCGTGGCATGCGGTGGTGAGTCTGAATTTTCACATTCAAAGGTTAATTTCTCGCTTTACATAACTGCATCAGACCAAGTCAGTACTCGGTAGGCTCGGAAGCACAGTGATACCCTGCGACTTAGTAAGAATCATAGCATACCAGCTCACCAACACATACAAGGCATTTCTTCACCTTCCCCGACATGCGATCTGACATTCCCAGGGCATCACACTCCACGGAGCCACTAGGCTTTATGCCAAAGAAAGCACATCCTCCGCATCACGTTGTGTTCTCCCAGCCAACCTGTACATCTCCAGATGGGTCCCAATGTTCCCACTCGAAGCCGTTCACTCCCGGTCCGAAAGGAGAGCCTAACCGAACTTGCAGGGCTTGCATCCCAGAAACTTGGGCCCAGTCCCTGATGTCGACCACGATGCTGGAGATCCCTCTGCCTTGCCTTGACGCCTTCTTGGCAGGACTGGACGTCGTCCCAGTCAACATCGTCCTTCCCATTATCGGGAAACAGCCATAATACACGCCAAAGCGCGCGCAGCTGAAGCACGCCCTGAGCGCGGAACCCCAGCTTAGCGAAGAATCTGTCGCCGAGAATTTCGAGACAGAGGCTGGGTTGACTCGAAGAGGTTGAATACTCTGACGTCGAGGAGAGATTGGCAAAAGTGGCGTTTTTCTGTCTGAGTGCGGTGAATTACGGATCAGACGTCAAAGTACAATACCCGGACGTACGTTTGATCGTTCGGGTCGGGATGGATAGCATGGACATGGACTTGTGTACCGACTACTGTAAACAACCCGAGGTGTGCGTAGAGCTTGTTCGAGGCTCAACAGTAGCGGAACCCTCTTAGATTTAACGGACTTCATCGGCCATCGACGGTGGGTCTAGCTACAGGATCACGACCGTTGGTATGACACAAGACATGATTTCGGTATATTCATTACACCAAAGAATGTTGAAGGGGATGGCAGTCTACAGTGATACACATCGCGAAACATACTTACACTTCATTGATTCAGTTCTTCGCGGTACTCTCAGCAACTTTCTTCTTGATAGCATCGACAACCCCAGGCTCCGCGAGCGTACTGAGGTCACCAAGCTGATCACCTTCGCCGGCAACAATCTTACGCATGATACGACGCATGATCTAAAGGGGGTGTTGAATAGTCCGATTTCTAGCTGGGATGAAACAGCGTACCTTGCCAGAGCGTGTCTTGGGAAGATCACCAACGAGGATTACTTTTTTCGGTGCGGCAAAGGGTCCGATCACTTTGCGAACTTGAAGAATAAGTTCTTTCAAGAGGGCGGCCTCATCGTTTGGATCATATGCGAATTCCCTAGATCAAGCTCGATTTGGATGCAGGCCGTGGTGTACCAAGAATACACTTACGGTTTAAGAGTGACGAATGCGTACACCGCCTGACCGGTCAGCTCGTCAGCAGTTCCGATAACTGTGCATGTGGTCAGCTACAGATGAACACATGTCTATCAGGCACAGACCTGCAGTCTCGGCGACACCCTTGTGTAGGATGAGCGCAGATTCGATCTCAGCAGTCGAGAGACGATGTCCAGAAACGTTGATGACATCTATTCTTGCGTTAACTACTACTTTCGACCAATAGGAGGATCTCACCATCGACGCGACCCTTGATCCAAATATAGCCATGTTCGTCACGAGCAGCGCCGTCACCAGTGTAGAAAACTCCAGGATAAGGCTGATTGAGAAAGCTCGACAACACATACATGGATTTCTAAATAACAAGTATACCTTCATGTAAGTTTCGAGGTATCTGTTGTGGTCGTTCCAGACTGTACGAGCAATCGAAGGCCAAGGGCGCTTAAGAACAAGAACCCCCTCGACGTTGTTCCCTATTAACTCCTATTGGTTGGCCAATGAGCAATAGGTTGACGAATGGAAGGATTTTGACTCGCCTTTCCGGACACGGGGTCAAGGATAGCGGGCTCAATTCCAAAGAATGGAACGGTCGCCGAACCAGCCTTAGTCTCGATGGCTCCAGGGAAAGGCGTAATTACAATGGATCCGGTTTCCGTCTGCCAGAAGGTATCGACAATTGCACATTGCTTGCGACCGACGTGTTCGTTGAACCAATACCAAGCTTCGGGGTTGATCGGTTCCCCAACACTTCCCAGTACACGAATGCTGCTGAGATCGTGGCCCTCGACGTGTTCTGCGCCGAGTCGACGAAGGAGACGGATAGCTGTGGGAGCAGAATAGAATTGTGTGAGCTTGTGCTTCTGCACAGTCTCCCAGTAACGAGAGGGTGTGGGGTATACGGGCGTGGATTCGAACACGGTTGTCGTGACACCATTGGCAAGAGGGCCGTAAACAATATAAGTGTGACCAGTGATCCAACCAACATCAGCCATGCAAGCGAACTTGTCATCTGGGTGAAGATCAAACACGTATTTGACAGTCAAAGCGGCGCCAAGCAGGTATCCGCCAGTGGTGTGAACGACTCCCTTGGGTTTTCCAGTTGAGCCGGAGGTCTGTGACGAAAAGACTCAGTATAGATAGTACGATGCTGTTCACTTGTGCTCACATAGAGGATAAACAACGGGTCTTCTGCGGCCATGATTTCAGGTGGGCAGTAATTGGGTACTTTGGCGGTTTCTTCGTGCCACCACAAATCACGACCTGGAGTCCAAGGGACTTGTGTGCCAGTACGCTTGAGTACCAAGACGTGTTCGACGCATGGGCTTTCCTTGAGTGCAGCGTCTACTATCGCTTTGGTGGCGATGGCTTTTCCACCTCGACGGCCTTCGTCGCTCGTGAGGAGGACGCGGGACTTGCAGTCAAGAATTCGGTCACGCAGAGCTTCCGAACTAAACCCAGCGAAGACAACAGAATGTATGGCGCCGATACGAGCGCAGGCAAGGAAAGCAGCGACGGCTTGCCAAGTCATGGGTAAGTATATGGAGACAGTGTCTCCCTTCTTGACGCCGAGGCGCTTGAGAACGTTCGCAATCGAGCAAACCTCCCGAAGAAGTTCAGCAAACGTGATGAGACGACCATCTCCGGGCTCGTCTGCCTCATAAATGATGGCAGTCTGAAGAAATCAAAAGTTGAGGATGTGATATATTTAGCAGAACCGTCCGCGGTGGCTTACCCTATCTGGGTACTTGTATGCCCATCGATCGACACAATTGTAGGAGGCATTCAAGCCCCCCTCCGGGAACCAGATGATGTCTCCTGTTTCAAATCCTCCAGCTCTGACACTGTGGAAGGGGCGGTGCCAGTGCAAGGTTTCTCGCGCAACCTTGAAAACCAAGATTAATCCCAGACGCGGATAGATAATCAGTGATACAGACCTGTGCCCACCATTCGTCAGAGTCTTCAGCGATGGTCAGCGCATGAGCAGTTCTGTAGGCATCGATATCGGGGCCTAGATGAGGTGTTGGGCCGTTCTTGACACGGGGAGCAACAGGGTGGATTGGGACTGATTCGGTGGGCTCGGTCATGATGGCGGGGAAGTAAAGGATTGTTTGATCAGTGTTCGGCTTATATTGCAAACCACCCACTCGACGACCCCTTTTTGGGACATGTCACACGCCGCCGTTACAGTGCCGAAAGTCACATTTAATGAATGGAGTACGCGAACGAAGCATCATTAGTAAGTACTGTAAGTGCTGTTAAATTACACCAGGAAGCTTGACGCGGAGACAATGCGGTTTACAGGGAGAAAGAACGGCTGAGAACACGCCACCCTCCTCGTCAAGCTGGTGATCAGTAAAGGACACAAGATTTATCTGATTCGATATCGATTGCATTGCTATGCGGAGTCGAAATCCCTATAGGCTATCGATAAAAAAACGAGTCCTTACAAGATCTACTTACATACTTAACTATGTAATAATTATAATTGCAGGGGCGGCAAAGTCTTGATGGACAGTGCTGCACGTCCGGCCGCAGCGGGTCAAAACAGACGCCATCTAAATCCGAGTCCCCTCAATTGGGCCTCAAGCAGCGCGCGCTTCTCATCATCTGAATAACTGGCTCGGGAACGAGTTTCCGAGCTTCCAAGTTCTTCCATCGGAGTGTACTTGGCGTAGGTGGAAATCTGCAAGAGCAGCTTGGAGGATATCGATCATCAAATTAAGACAAGCGATAAAGACAGGTTTACATACGAAAGGCGTAGTACTTATGAACTGCAGCCTCGTCTCATTCGATTCTTGGAGTTTGAACCATTTCAAATTCTGCATGATCAGTACTTATATAGCACGATCAATGGGAGATTGTGCGGCTCCTACCAGCCCCTACCCAACCTGGGGTGTATCTTTACAGCACGCGGAGTTAGTGGCTAGTACTCCCTGGCGTGGTTTCTTATAAGCTGGATCCATACTTGGCGGTTTGCTTGTTGTTCTCGGAGTTAAAATCGGGAGCATTCCTTACAGCCGTGCCCAATGTAAAAGGTTCGTTGAAGTGCCAGTGTGGCTCAATTTCAGTCGTCGCGGAATTTCTCGTCTATCGATAAGCAAACCACCGTCGGTGTCTGGCTCACTCAGTTGCGAATGAGGTCCTACTGCTGTTCATTTCAGTTACTTTGAGGAAGAACCAGCCTATCACTGCACTGGCAGTGCCACGCAGCTAAGCGAGCGCTTCTCAGCGATCCCAAAAATTGTCTTACAGCACCGGTTCCTTTATTAGGAAAGACAGGCCTGCCTTTGTCTTGCTTGGCATCAGTGCGCGGCAGGAAGTCCCTGAGAGTCGTCTGGTGGGCAGCACAAGCTATTCAATATATTAAGTCCTCACTTGTAAAGCATGCAGTGGCGCGCCACGTCACTTCACAGGTGTGTCTGACCGTATCCAGGTTCCTCCGGCTGCCGATAGGCTGAGAGTATCGACAACGGACAAGCACCGGGCCTTGCCGCCATCTCGCTCCTCGTGTTTGAAGCAACATCGTGCCTTTTTTCTCCTTGATGACCGATAAGCATTGTATGCATATCCAGTCAGCGCTGACCGATCGCTTTCGGCAGTGTTATGTAGCAAATACATAAACGTACGTGCCAAGTGAGCGGAATTTAAGGGCCTCACAGCCTCTATGCAGGTATTACTCCATGGGAACATAGTCTCCACTGACAGGATTGCCCTGGACCTGGTTTCGGCTCTCCTTTAGACGGCTTCCTTGATCCCACTCTCTCATTCAGACTTCGCTGGGGGCTGGACAGTATGCAGTCTATCCTCTTAAAGAGACTGCTAGCGTCCCTAGCTCTCATATCTTTCGCCAGGGCAGACTACTACATTGACGATCAAAATTTTACCTCTCTCCTTTTTTCAGAAAACCCAGGAGGTGCCAAATGGGGACCCTTCCAGGAGGGCGGGGAAACACTTTCTATTAGCCTCGCCAACGGGACGATGATGACCATCGATGCATCTCAATGTTTCAATTATACATAGTGGGTTCCATATCCACCGCTGACTCGTCACTCGAACTAAGCGCCGTATAGCACTTGTAAGTCTCTTGGATGGATAAGAAATGATGAACTTACCCTGGTGCGCAGATGCGGCATGTACCGTCGCCGATGACTGCCAGGTGCAGATCCCATTTACTGGTAAGTCTCGGTGGTTGCGTTGAATGCCAAGGCTCACGATCTCTTACAGGGTCTGGCATCACCATATACGTTCTTCAGGCTGGCGCACAGGGTATCAACGCAAGTCTCACGGTTGACGGAGGAGCGCCAAACTATAATGTTTTGCCTGCTCCTCCTGGACCAAATTTCTATATTCCGAACGTCACTCTTTTCAGTGTTCAGGGCGTAACTACCGGAGATCATACAGCAACCATGACCGTTCTGAATTGGGACAACATATTTAGTGGGATGATGTTTGATTACGTGGTGATCAACCAGACGATTATTGCGACCACGACGACCAGTTCTGTGGCATCGTCCACTGCAGCCTCAACAACGTCAAATCCGACGTCGACGGCTACGTCGTCTCCTTCCAACTCAACGTACGCAATCTTAAGCTTGCCCCACTATGAAGTTAATTCTTGTGATAGCACGAATGTTGGCGCGATCGTCGGAGGGGTCGTTGGCGGTCTGGCAGCCCTTATTGCCCTCCTCCTTGCAATATTTTATCTCCGGAGGCGCCGTCGCGAAGCTCACAGGTTGAGCGTAAATCTTGATGCCGACCCGAGGATAGAGCCTTTCTTCTCGGCAGATTCGCTATATCACCAAGGACCACAGCGGTATACGGATGTCACAGGACCTCCGACAGCCGAGGGTCTAGTGACTGGTGTTGTCAGCGCACGCGCGCCGCCACACTCGACGAGCTCAGGTTCAGCTCGCCGTGAGAAGTCACGATTGGGCGTCACAAATCCGAACACGGGTCAGATCGTCAATGCTAGTGTCACACCCCCTAGTACGCAGGGTGGTTCATCCAGTACATCGGAAACGTCTCGCCCTCGGATACAGCAGACACATCCAATGCTTACGGACGACCAGGCTGATTTCGTGAATAATTTGTACACGAACAACGTACCGGCCGGCGCGATCGCGCGTGTGATCGAGAGGATGATGGCTGGGGAGCGACAACCTGCGGTGGATGGATACGATTCCCTTCCGCCACCTAGCTATTATCATGGGACTGGTAATGAGTAGGGGTCTTTCGTGTCTTCTGGTACGGTATGCTGCATTTTCCGTATACCATAATCTATGTAATATCACGATTCATTCATCTTTACACGAGGGTCCACTTTCATGTTATTTAATGTGCAATTCGTCTACCCCTCTTTTTCAAACAACAAATCATAAACTGTAATCACAGACACACTCTACGGTACCTGTGAACACAATGCATCGATACATACTGGGATTGTGATAGAATTGTCAGGCTAGGCAACTGACGGTCCTGTATGCTCGATGTTCGGTCGTACTGAGATTATCACAGGTATGCAACCGCTCATCCGAGTCAAGATCTCCTGCATGTCAGCCCTCTACTGAGATTTCCAATTAGGTCGTGCACCCGTGGTGATGATTCGTTCTTGTCAGTCGTGCATTATATAAACTGGAATTCGTTTGGCATGAAATGGCTGTGTATTGGACGCATAGTGTTGAGGACGTTGACGTGCGCGAGCAAAATCGGACTGGCTCGACGGTCGAATATATTGATAATGCCTGTCAAAGGGGTCAGGGGCATTGGTAACGATAGAGAACACCATGATCCGATCATCAAATTCTGATGGAACACGACGTACAAACGAGCCGACTGGCTTCCATCACGGTCGATAAAATTCCTATTTCTCCACTTCGATCAATTTCATGTTCGCCATGTGAGAATGTCCAAGGAGAAAACAAACTTGAACATGCTTTATGCATTCCGGAATGCGAAGACAGTGTGTTGGTTTTGATTGTCGCCTGGTAGCGGGAGGTTGGGACGAACAACACGAACCCTATGACTGGATTTTTTGCTCTCGGTCGATACTTCTTGTTAGTCTAATGGGTTGCCACGGTGCGGGCAGTGGAAACCAACTAGGCCCGAACACGCAGCAGGAACTTGTTTATGTGGGAAACCTTCATCGCAGGTTTCTCTAAAAACCTCCCTGTGCTCAATGTGTCGTATGCTTGAAACAGCACACTCTCAGACTATCATTCTGTTAATGCACGTGAACTGTTGGTCGCGACGAGGTGTTTGTATCCACGTTCTTACCATCAGATTGTGTCCCGGTTTGTGCCAAGAAAAGGACAGTGCATTCTTGAGTTGTTCCTGAATGTGTGTGTTGAAGCTGGCAACCACCGTGGCGAGCACCGCCTTCCTAACCGCCTATGCCTTGCTCTTAGATATAGGGGTAGCCCTTCATTCGAAGCCATAAATCTTAAATATGCAGTCTGGCATCCATCTCTCTCCCGTCGCGGGCGACCACAACCGGATATGGATGCCCTCACCTTGTCTGTACTAGTGGGTAGTAAGACAGCGTCTTGAGGGGGGTCCCTACCGGCTCAGTTCCGGGTGCATGAGGGGCGAATCTTGTTCAATTAAAGGAATGGAGAAGATGGGTGCATTATCTGATGCCTGGCTGTCAGGAGTAGCGTTCCAAGTCGTGTCTGGGGTGCTTTCGCTCAACTCTTTTTTGTACCCCTGTATCGCGGTTGACTCGCAAGGGGATGCGGTACGTGAAATTTATTCCAGCAGCAGCAGCGGCAGCACTCACCTGACGAAAAACAGCGCCTATTCATCCAACCAAGTTATTGTCTCCAGTCGGGTAGTGAAGAGGGGCGTGATCATGTGATCGTCAGTTGGGTGTACTTACGTAATACGTACCAACGGCACGCCATGCAAAGGGAATGAGGTGGCTCCGACGTGCTCAATGTTGGACGCGATACAGCGATATGTGCACGAACGGCGCCGGGGCCTCATCCAGTCCGCGACATTTTTATGTGGTTCCTACGCTGCCAGTGCCTATGTCAGCGAGAGACTGGAGGAGATGAAGGACAGGATGCTCAGAAACGGGCTCGCCAGAGACAAGTGTGTCCTGTTCGTTCTCTAGCGCGCTCGTCACCTCACGTTTGTTCGCGGACGGCAGTCTTCGACGCCGCTTCCAATCAACGCACGACGATGTCTGCTTCACGATAATGGCCCTCATACCCACCCTTGCTTCCCAGGTCCTTGAAGACATGGACGTCGAGACTCTCACAAATGAGCTGCAGTCCATTTCGCGTGCCTCCCGCTCTCGTGCATTTCATCCCTCACACAATCAACAGCGCTCGCAATCCGTGTCCGAAATGAGTTCCGTCTCCGATGTGCACTCGGATCCCGGCTCTGTTTCCTTTTCCTCCCATTCAGAATCCGGTGTCGACGGCGATCGCGCCTCAGCAACTTCTGGTAGCTGGATCGAGCATATGTCAGCCTCTGAAGGGCCCGTTGTTCGACCGGACGTCTCTGCGCAGCTCTCAGACTCTATCACATCGGCGAGCTCCTCTCTCAGCCACAATATGGAAAATTCAGTGACCTCCACGAGCACACGAACGAAGGGTCAACTATGGAACGAAGTCAAAATACTTGGTGCGGTTGTCTTTGCTAGCTATATGCGTCCAACTAACCCTTATCAAGCACTGACACGCACGCTGACCACGCTGTATACGATCACTCTGCTCTCTCTCCTCACAGCGGTCCAACTCAATCTCCTTGGTCGTAGCCGTTACATTGATTCCGTCCGGGCTTCTGATCGTGCTGAGCGCGCACGTGATCAGGTACCGCACTTCTCTTTAACTGGCATCCTCGCTAGGGAAGCTGTGGCCAGGATCGTGGATGTAGAAGCAATTTGGCCCGCATGGATCCTTGGCGAAAATGAAGATGGTGACGAAGACGGCAAGGGACTGGACGCGATCCCTGAAGAGACGGAGCTACGCTTCCTCACGCTTTCCTGGTGGATGTTGCATGTGGGTTGGAAAGACATCGCTGCGAGAATAAGGAGCAGTGTTGAGAGCGTATTCGACGAGTAAGTGGATTATGTTTTATTGTATGTCTCGCATATAGGGTACGCTTGCTCATGGGATGCGAGTATATGCGCTCCATCTCGTGTTTTCTGGGTGTCACACACATTTTTGTTTTACATGCTGACGTTTTCTATTATGGTTAGTGTGTCACTAAAAACCAAAATTTCTCCCTCTGAGCTATCCAAGCTCATAATGGATGTGCGACGACGCGTGGAAATGGATGGCACAGGAAGCAAACCGGGCGAAAGGCAAGTGATTTAGCACCCCATCCGGAAACGTTATTGATTAATTGTTCGTCTAGGTTCATATCATCCCTCCTCCCACCAACGCCAGAGACAACTGCCCATGTCCTTGCACAAGGCGGTGCTCTTTCGATACCTCGAGAGAACGAAATCTACGATAGCATGGGTCGTCTTCCCGCGAAAAATTCCCGCCCATCCTACCCTCCCCCCTCGACACACGGTGACATTGAGCCACCCATCGCTCCTTCAGACACACCCTACGACGGGTTGAGTCGCGTAACCGCAATCCCGATCGAGAGCCCGATGCCCCGCCCTGCTGCCTTCCCTACCCCCCCATCATCCCATGCCCACGAATCGGACCTCAGCTCCCGTGCTTCGCAATCGCCAACGAACTCCTCGGCGCTCCATCTCCACTGCACACCGTCGGTGGGCATGTCTAAGTCGCTCACCACGTCATGCGGTACGTTGGACGTCGACCCTCAGTTCAACGCGCTGCTTTCACAGACCCGTCACTATTTGTCTGGACCGGATTTCGCCCACGGACTTGGCTGCGCGCTCGACCGCGCGACCGAAGTATTGATGGACGGTCTTCGTGCGCGCGTCTTTGTCGATAGTGCCAGCGCCGTGAATGTGCCCAACACAGAAGGGGCGCAAGCGCGATCGAGGACGGGAGACGCCGAGGTAGGTGCTAGCTCTGAGAACAAGGACGAAATAAAGATCCGTCTGGCTGGATTGCTCCCCGGTCTTGCGAGGTGGTGTCAGTTGGCGCTCAACGCGACGCCGAACGAGTTGGTCGATGTAAGGCAGATTTCGATCTCGTCTCGCGCTTGTCATGCTGACTCTGAGAAACTTTTAGAACATCATGGCTGTGAGGGAGGTCAATGCGTTGGAGGCCATTATCATAACAGATTACGAGGACCGTTTTCCTGCCATTTCGTGAGCACGGTATGGACGTGTACTTGATGTGACGTCTTGGAACCAACAGCGCCATTCTGTGCTCAAGGATGCGATATGCTGAAGTGAATGCGAGAGCTCGATTTGGCGTTCGTGGGTAGTCGCATTTACAAATTATATGAACCATATGTCGATGTCACCAATGCCAGCAAAGTGGCTTTGGGTCGTGCTTGCCGGTGTCGTGAACCTTGGCAGATACGCACGACGAACTCCGAGTAGCCGATCTCAGTTCCGGTGTGAACCAAGACTTCACGGATGCTTCCTGGAGAAGGTGTACATATGACTGGCATACAATTACGAAAATAAATATCTTCGGAGTACTACTCGAGTTCGAAAATCAGAGGCTCGACGGTATAGATGTCCCACTGATCGAGGACAGGGTTACCGTATTTTTCATGTCTGAACCACCTCAATACCTACCTGCCGCTGTTCTCCGCCCTCTCCTCTACCATGGCAATCTCTTCCCCATCATCGTCCACGTCCCCGATCCCACCGCCTTCCACGAACCCGATCGTCCCCATCGTCGTCGACCCACCCACACCGCGCCCCGCTCGGCTGGACAAGCCAAACCCAGTGTCGATGTCACGGTCCAAACGACCCTCCGTATCGAGCGCGTACAGCTCCCGTACGTTCATAACGAACCGCGGGGTAAGGGTATATAGGGGAACGTTGGAGGCAGCCATGAGCACTTGTGTGACCCATCCCTGGGGGATGATACCCAGGATACCGAGCATGTTGGCGAGACTATAAAAGAGGGTGCTGATCAAGGCGTGTCGTCGAATGAGTCGATCTTCTTTTGACTGCAGCCGGCAGAGGGGACGAGGAGGACGTACACGATGAAATATAAAAGGCTGTCTCTGACGAGGAGACTCATGTATCTGTTCAACTGCCATTTCCGCGTCGCTTGATACATCTGGAGCGAGTGCCTCACGAACTGGGCCGTCACCAAGATGCACATGACGGTGCCGAGAATGAACTGGACGATTGTGGACGCATTGTTCCACGTCTGTGTGCTGAACATGATGTTGCAAAGTGTGATGTCGAGCAGTTGCGCAATCGACACTGTAGGGAAAGGCATCGTGAAGGACGGCGTAGATCGGTCGATTCGTTTAGTACTCACCTGCGGCATAGTTTGGGTCGCTGTAAATGCTACTGCTGACGAAGAGAATGACAATTTCTGTGATGTACATCACAAGGAGGACACCAAGGATGATCCTTGACCGATTGTACATCGCATACACACGGAGAATCATCGCCACTGCAATCATCATTATCAGGTTTCGTCAAGATGTGGACGATGGCAACGCTCACTATCAGCACCCGCCCAGAAAATTGGATAAGCCCAAGTGCCTAGAAGATAGACTATATCGCCTTCAAAGTATCTGAATTTAGTCCAGATACACCGGTAGGCATCTGGAAACACTCACAGCTATTAGATCGCATCAACCCTTGGGGATTATCTAGTGTAAATCTGGATACTTACGTCTAATGTCGTTCGAGGTGTTTTCAATGTTTGTGCGAGTGATCGATGAGATACGGATGAAGAACGTCGCACCTTCGCGGGGCCCGGTATGAAAGAGCTGCCAACTTTGTGCGTCTTGTCACTTTAATCCAGTAAAATTTGAATCGTGAACATACTGAGCGCCGCAACGCTTAGGAACAGAGTCAGGTCAAAACTCGACACACGTTCTAGCCGGTATTCACTTACAGGACGGAAAGACAACCCGCATAACGGATCTGATATACGACTGAGTTTCGATGTGCAAAACGGCCTGAAGGCAGGATACTCACAAGAAGAAACAACGTGGACACCCAGGACCAGGGTCTTTTCTAAGATGGGTATCATATACATATATCGCGCATGCTTGAAAAGTCGTCGATTACAAACCCAAATGTAAGTTATCTATGAAAATCGTCAGCTGGAAGAAGCTTATCTAAATACTGAACGCTAGCTCGCTACCTCTTTCGAGAACGTGAGGCCTAAAGACAGGTCACTCCAACATGACGCAACGAAAAATCGAGCTGGATGGCTTACAGTAATCATAAACGATTGCAATGGCGATAACGACTACAACGGTCAATGATGATCAGATTCGAATCGACCACGAACGTAAATGACCAACGGGAGCCATAGTCGTTCATCTGTAGCTGTGCCAAGGCCGACTGCACATCGGAAGACATGATCTCGTGGACGTGAACGGAATGGCAGATACGAGCGAGCAGTAAGGATGGCGGCGTTGAAGAGTGAGGAAGGCAGGCGGTGCACGATCGAGGTTTTTGAAAGGGTCGAGATGAGATGCATCAGGCAAATACTAGCACAGGATGCTTATCACGAACACGATGCTTCGAAGATGTATGACAACGATATCCTCTCACAGCATCATGATGTAGGTCAGATGGAGTGAGAGGGCACTTCGTTAGGATATGAATAAGTACCGATTAGTCCCGTGCGGCGTTGTGCAGACGCATGATCGGTTCCAAGCCGGGCCTGTGATGGTATCGCGGTGGCAGAAGGGTCCATATGAACTTGATAGATATCCCTCACACCGCGGGTTGTACGGTATATACCGTACCCATACCGCCACGGGTACAGTGTTGGCTGGCCGACCCGCGGTGTCAACCGTGCCATACCCTAGTACAGCGTCCTGCGATACTAGCGGGTTTGCCAAATTCGGGTTGCGCAATCAAGCTTGCCAGTGACAAATCAGCCGAAAGAAAACCTCACCGTGGAGGTGTAGTAAGAGTGAACTTGGAGGACTAGACACAAGGGTTGCGACCTGTGGCAGTCAGTCCGACTCCCGAGTTAGTCGGTTTCGGCTGCTTTAAGTGTATCCTTGGAGTACTACTCCGAGTCGAGTTCGAAAATCAGAGGCTCGGCGGCGGTATAGATGTGCCAGTCGTCACCCACAGATCGAGGACACTGGCAGGTCCCGGATTACCTTATCTTCCATTTCTGAACCACGTCCAACACTGCTACTCCCTCTGCCATGGTAATCTCCTCCCCATCGTCGTCGACCCACCCCACCCCCACTCCGCTCGACAAGCCAAACCCAGTGTCAATGTCACAGTCCAAGCGACCTTCCGTGTTGGGCGCGTACAGCTTCCGCACGTTCATGACGAACCGGTGAGGGTGTATAGGGGAACGTTGGTGGCAGGCATCACTTGTGACCCATCCCTGGGGGATGAATCGACGATACCCAGGATACCGAGTATGTTGGCGAGACTGTAAAAGAGGGTGCTGATTACAGAGCATTGTCCAGTGTGTCGATCTTTCAAGTTTCGCATTTCATTTTGACTGCGGCAGAGAAGAAAAAGGGACACATTGGATCCCCCAGTCCCAGCCCCTACATCCGCATCCACACCCACGCCTGCACCTTCAGCCCCTCCCAGTCGCCAACTTCACATTGACCAACCCGCCGCATCGTTGACCCCCGTCTACACAATACACTGCGGGGACGACAGTACGTCACGAGCGTATCGACCTGCCGAATGAGCTGCATGCACCGGTGCATCCTACCCAGTCCCCACCCGTGCGCTCAAACTGCACCCTCCCCGTCGAGCTAGGTATGCTATGCTGGACGTGTAGACGAAGGACCTGGCGAGGTTCTACTCGCTACGAGACACATAAGACTCTTTGGAACAGTCCATTCCTGAACTATCATATATCAGGGACTCGGATGTCCCTTGCAATTTCAGACAGTGTGACTTGACTGAAAGCCCATGATATTCAAGTTTTCCACCATTTTCCTTGCTAGCTACAATCATCCATCATACTGACTCTTCCTTCGATGACAATACTGCGACACATTCGGTCACTCAACAAGTAACACGTAGCGGAGAACGCCTAGTGTGTGAAATACGGTCAATTTGACGAACGACGCGCGGTAGAAGCGGTAATCAACTCACTTAAGAAAAGATGATGTTGGCCTCGAGTTTGTTGCCTTCAGTGACGGTGTAAACGACATCAACTTTCGTTCCAGTAGGGCTCGTGGCGCTGTGCTCCGTCTGCTGTTTCTCCCTGACCCAGTCCCGTCCTCCGTTATTGTAGTACTGCCGGTTGATCACCAGAGCGGTCTCCTCGGGCTTAAGTCCAGTTACGGCGGCGCACCAACGCTTGTAGTTGTGCTCCCCGACAGCGACAGTAATGCGCTCGCCCTTGTCCGACAAGAAACGAAGAACGCCAGACGTGCCGCTACCACCTGGGTGGGGGTGAGGGCGCCGTCGGCCTCGGACCAAGTGCCACCGTTGGCATAGTGCCAGACGGTCTTCTCAACGATGTGGAAGAACCCGCGACCGGGATTGGTCTGGTAGACACGGAGGGTAATGCTGTAAGACATGGTGATGCCTACACATCGTAGGTTTCAGTACAGTGGGGTGTAAAGAACGAAGAGATAGACTTGTTTAGCTGGTGGTTTGTTGAGAGATCTTTTTCGAGCTGGGTGATGCTCGAGGACAACTAGAGGGGCTTATATACTACTACGACAGTCCGAATGGGGTTTCCCGACCATGGCACTGAGGCCATCACTGGCCCAGCTCGGATTTGGGGTTGTAGGTTGACTTTCATCTCCGTCATTCTATGCTCCAAGTTCCCTCAAGCTGCGACAGACGAATGGATTTGGTGTTCATCTCCGATACGACATATCGCCAAGGGGGTTTCAGGTATTATTGTAATTCGGTTCCAGATTTGTGAGGAAGGATCAAGTTCGATGGGGTAGAGATCCCTCTCTGTTCGTCTCAAGTAGCCGACAAGCGTCGACCATCATCAAGGATATTCGTACTCCGAAGGATTCTCGCACAGGGATGGTCACGCTAGAAGAAATCATTGGTCAGAGATGTCGAGTGGGAAGTGAGGAAAGACACACTGGCATGAAGTTTAGTCCTGCTTCGTCACAGCCGGTTGTAACGTGGTGCTTGACGAACTGCTTGTGGCGCCCCGTCTGACTTTTGGCGCACCAAGTGTTTCCACATCATACCCTCGGCGATAAGCATTAGACCCACCTCAAAGAGCTCACTATTCGCACGGGATGGGCATTTTTTTCTATCATAAGAATGCCCCCGAATCCCGGCGTATCACACTTCTCTTCTTGCGCCAACAAACCGTTTCCGCTAGCTGTTCGTTCCAGCCTAGCATCATCAATGCGCATTAGCTGAGCAATTCAAATTAAATTCGACCGGAACACTCCGATGTCAACCTTGTTCGTTGATATGTAAGTTCATTGACGGAAGTTCTGGCCGTCGTCGCTTCCGATCATCGACATCAATTCATCTCGGCTTTCGAGAGTTGAGAAAGAACGGGATGAGAACTGAACATGGCCCCAAATTCTACACAAGGGTGGTTAGTCTCATGACTATCAGGTTGAAACAGGAACTTATTTGTAAAGCCCTGTACGGTGGACCAGCCAGGTTGAGATATGAAGGAAATGCGGACTGACACCCTGGACTGGATGCTCGAACGATGGGAAAAGAACCCTACGCTGCGTGCCGTGGCTTGTGCCGCTCGGGCACGGACCCCTGGCAGGCAAGCTTTCCTACCCCTCGCTCTCCTGCTGCTCTCGGACTCGTCAGACGCAGCCCTACGGGCTGATCCGCTCCAATGGAGACGGCACTATCCACGGGCGGACCAAGGGGTAATAGTACCAGCCTTTGCGAACGCGCGAGGAGCAGGTTTTCATGACTCTGTCAATGTGGGCTTAGTATGCTTGGAGCGCCCAAATAGTGGTCACTCCTGAACTGTTGGTCTCAAACACTACCGACAGACGGTGTCGACGGTCGTGCCATGATTCTCCGAGAAAATATCAAGTCTGAAAGGCTGTTGAGTCAACTTGAGCTGAACTTGAACATGATGGCTGAAGGCAAGCTAGACCAAGCAACGACGCTACCCCAAATCGTCACTGTGTCGGTTTTCTAACTGCTGTACATATCACTTCAAAGGAATCACTTTGTTATCACACAAGTTGGGCACAAGTTGCCGCCATACAAACACCGAAATATCTTGAGCCCAGCTAAAAGTAGAGAAGCCGCTCAAGCATGGGTGCTGCAGGGTGTGAGCATTTGGGCATACCCAAGGGTGCCTAACTGTGCTTAGCAACGGTTCCAGAAGGGTCCGGCATTCCTCTGCGTTCGCTCCCGGACCCATACGTCCTTCCTGACCCAAATTTAGCATTAATCACTCTCACAGTCACGGATAGGTGCTACTAGTACTTCTCGAACACCATTGCGTAACGTGTTCAGGTATGTACAGGTTGGCCCATCAGAATGTTTATTTTACATTCCTCAGCTGATGCGCATTGATGACGCTTCCGGGCCGTCGGGACGAACAGTTAGCGGAAACGATTTATTGGCGCAAGAAGAGAAGTGTAATACGCCCGGATTTGGGGCATTTTTATGATAGAAAAAAATGCTCACTCATGTGAATAGCGAACTCCTCGAGGTGGGTCTAATGCTTATCACCGAGGGTAAGCTGGTGAGTGGAAACGGATTTGGGTGCCAAGGGTCAGACGGGGCGCCAAGGCCTGCCATCGCAGGATCTAGTCACAGGATTTTCATATTCAGTTCATCAAGCACCACATTACGCCGGCAGTAACAAAGCTGGACTAGTCCTTACACCGCATTATGTCTTTCCTGAGTTCCACCTCGACATATCTGACCGAGTCGATGTCTTCTAGCGTAGTCATCCCTGTACGAGAATCCTTCGGAGCATGAATATCCTCGACTATGGTTGACGCTTGCAGGCCGCCTGAGACGAGCATAGATGGATCTCTACCGACTCTACCCCATCGGACTTAATCATCCTTCCTCACAAATCTGGAATCAAATTGCAATGACATCTGAAACGCCTCCCAGCAGCATGACGTAACGGGGATCAACACCAAATCACAACCCCGATATTCCCCTGAGGAAATCTGTAACGTAGCACTGCGCCATCGTGAAAACTACGGACAAAATACATTTTCACGAATCTGGCGTTTCGTCTGTGGCAGCTTTAGGGAAGCATAGAATGACGGAGATGAACGTCAGACTTTAGC
>JBBPQL010000515.1:0-23497 GCA_038092515.1 Boletus subparvulus | reverse complement strand
ACATATGAGTAAGACCAAAGATAAGAGATAGCTTATCTGGTGATGAGTAATATGAATAGCGTAAAGATAAGGTCATAGACCGCTCTAGAATCTGGTATCAGGAATAGAAACTGAATATGAAATACCAAGATTCTCAACACCTTCCAGCTCAAAATTTCTCGTACCATCACTGGCCGTTCACTCCCAGCCCGCCTCGGCCTTTGGGGCCATGCAGAAGACACCATCGAAGTCCGTGGTTCTGCCGCCGCTGCCGCCGCCATCCAGGACCAACAGCTACATCGTCTTGCCTGGGCCCCTGAAGACGCACCCAGCCTCTTCACCATCTCCTTTTTGATCAACGAAATTCACTTTGAAATTCCCCGATACTGCTTATTGCAAACATTGTGCTATGCATTCGCACGTGCCGTTGGACATATGATCTTCCGTGCGTTCAATGGCACCGTGGGCACTCCACCGCATCTGCCATTCCTCATCCGGGAGTCATACCTCCTCCACTGCATCCCATCCGCCATCAGAAGGGCGGAATTGGTGGCTGTCAAGGTCGCAAACATATACCAGCATCACCATGATGACGGTAAATGATATTTGTCTTCTATTCGACCATCTCTCACAATGTGTTTCAGCTCCTTAGAGTGTGGGGGAGTCGGGTGTGGGTCAGTGAATATCATAGAATTGTTCAATTGTAAACCAGGTTCCAATGTATGAAAAATTGCACGAGGTAAACGATATCTTCGTCTTTCATTCAACCACTTCTCACATAATGTTTCAGTTCCTTAGAGTGTAGCAGCATGTGGGTTGACCATATCATAGAATTGTGCAATGCAAACAGGTTCCAATGTACGAAAAATGACATGTGAATAACCCGACTACCACTGGCGGACTTCGTGTCCGCGCATACAACAAAAGGCCGTATGGATCACAGTCTCGCGGCACACGATTGCAAGTCGGCCTCGTACTCGTCCACCAACACCTGGCGCAAGACCTTGCCCGCGGGCGATTTGGATATCTGCATTCATCCAAACGTTTCAATCAATGACCGAGTTCTTTCTCAGAGGGCTAGATGGGACTGACCTGGTTGACGACGGCGATACCGCCCCTCGGCCATTTATACCGACTGAGCGTGTCGCGGACCCACGCGTGGAGTCGGGCAACGATTTCGGTTGCACCGAGCGCCTTGCCGCTGGGCGACAAAACGACCCACGCCGTCCGCCATACGTCCGCCGCTCACACCAGCGACTGACACGTCAATGATGAGGCCCTCGGGATGTCAGAGCAGCGTCTCCTCGATCTCTGTCGGGGACACTTGCATTCCCGAAATTTTTAGCGTGTCCTGTCGCCAACAGCGTGTCAAACCGTGACCTATGAATATTTTTTTTGCTCACCTTGGCTCGATCTTCAAGCCTAACCCGGGACACCGACCTGTGAGAATTGGCTTCAGTCAGGTTGTTACTGGGCCGGGCCATTCACATGTTTACCAACTCTCAATACACAAATCAGGACCTAAATCAACACCGGAAGTCGAGCATGTGACAAAGTTCCAAACAATGGTAGTTGATACGAACGATCATCCGTTCCCAAAAACCTCTGTTTCTTGTGGACGTACGACAAGTTTGCGGGCACTGACCTCGCCACGCTCGAGCCACTCCAGCCCTGCCATCACACCGTTCAGCCCCCTGCCGGGTGCACTTCCGCCATATTCGGGTATAATCAGCACGATGCGACATCATCGGGTTCATTGTCACGTTATAAATACTCCAGGGTTGCCGCACTTTGATCTTGCCCTCAGTGAGCCACCTTGACAACTTGAGCATGAAGCGCTGTCCAAACTCACGCACGCCAGGGGCCGTTACCTCCAGTGATCCCCACGCATGCAATACCCTCTTGCCGCTCGCTTGATCGTGCCTGGGTAAGCATCGGTCAATGAACTTGCCGCCTGGCGCAAGGGAGTCATATGCAACCCGTTGTGTCTCTTCACGTGTCGGGCGGCTCTCATGAGGAACAGTGAATATATTCCATTCCCTGTGTCTCGCTGACGTCCGAAACGACCAAATGTTTTCCAGGTGTCCCAATCATGGCTTTACCGGCGCGGAAGTGATCGCCTGCCTGTTGAGCTGTCATTCTCATACTCATCTTTTGTCACTGTTCAGGGAGATATCATTCGGAGTCTGAAGATGGTAGAAGACAAACATTTTATAGTCCACCCCTTCAATCCTACAAACCTCTTCTACGAGGTGTGTCGTTTCATTATATCCACTCTTCTCAGTCGACACCCGAGTCCCTGTCTCTGATGCAAATATCTATCCCGGAATTGATCGAGGCCATGCATCGGTGCCTCCGGCATTATCTGAGTATTCTCGGAAAAGGGGATCGTACAAATTCGTCCAGCCATAGCATAGCCACCGTGTTACAAGTAATGATGTCACTTGTTTCGCTGTCTGGCAGTTCTGCAACAAGATGGAATTCTATTTTTCTGCATTCTATTCGTCCCTTCCCTTTCCATTTGCTGAGAAGGTCGCCGAGTCCCCCATGGAGGCTGCACTCAGCAATGTCGTGTCCCATACGCCCGGGAACTGGTTCGATCTTGTTCTCCAAAATGACCCTAACAGACAATACATCGTCACCGCGGTTTCGCATTATAAGGAGCAGTCTGCATGGCCTAACTATCAGCATGAATACCTCATCCTATTCATTCAGCACAAGCCGTCCCATCAGTCTTCAGCCCCTGACTCCGTGACCTTTCAGATTAAAGTCTCCCGCACGATCACTGGCCACGCACTTCCCGCTCGCTTAGGCCTTTGGGGCCCCGCCGCAGACACCATCGAAGTTCGTGGTTCCGCTACCGCCGCTTTCCCGGACCACCAGCTGCATCGTCTCACCTGGGCCCCTGATGATGCACCCCGCCTCGTCACCATCTCCTTTTTAATCAACGAAATTCACTCCGAAATACCCCAATATCGCCTATTGCAAACATCCTGCTACGCCTTTGTGCGTACAATCGGACGCATCATCTTTCTCAAGTTTGATGGCACTGCAGGTGCTCTGCCATTCCTCATTCGAGAATCATACTTCCTCCATTGCATTCCATCTGGAATCATGAGGGCGGAGGTGGTGGTTGTCCGTGTTGCTAAGGCTTACGAGCGTTACCGTCGCCTTTATGAAGGAGGTAAATGATAACTTTATCTTTCATTCAACAACTTTTCACAAAATGTTTCAGGACCTTAGAGTGTGGGGCTGTCGGGTGTGGCCCCAGCAGCATGTGGGTTGACTGCATCATAGAATTGTACAATGCAACCAGGTTCCAATGTACGAAAAATGACATGTGAATAACCTGACTACCACTGGCGGACTTCGTGTCCGCGCGCACAACAAAACGCCTGCATCACAGTCTCGCGGCATGCGATCGCAACTCGGCCTCGTATTCGTCCACCAACACCCGCCGCAAGACCTTGCCCGTGGGCGACTTGGGTATCTGCATTCGTCCAAACGTTTGCAATCAATGACCGAGTTCTTTCTCAGAGCGAGTACTGACCTGGTTGACGACGGCGATACCGCCCCTCAGCCATTTATACCGACTGAGCGTGTCGCGGACCCACGCGTCGAGTTGGGAAACGACCTCGGCCGCACCGAGCGCCTTGCCGCTAGGCGACAAAACAACCCATGCCCTCGGGACGCGCTCGTCCGCCGTACGTCCGCCGCTCACGCCAGCGACGGACACGTCAATGACGAGGCCCTCGGGATGTCGGCGCAGCGTCTCCTCGATCTCTGTCGGGGACACTTGCATTCCCGAAATTTTCAGCGTGTCCTGCCGCCAACAGCGTGTCAAACCGTGACCCATGAATATTCTTTTCGCTCACCTTGGCTCGATCTTCAAAGCTAATCCGGGATGCCGGCCCGTCAGAATTTTATATTAATGAGAGTGTGGAGGGACGTACTAGAGGACGCCGTCTGCGTCTATGCGCATCCGATCGCCCGTACGGAGCCACCCGTCCTTGAACGTTTCGTTGGTGGCCTCTTGGTTCTTCCAGTAACCGAGCGCGACAGAGGCAGAGCGGATGTATAGTTCTCCGGGTTCGTTCAGGGGTGCTAATCGACCGTCTTCGCGAACTATGCGGGCTTCGACGCCAGGTACCAGTATTCCAACGGACCCGGGCACGTTCTTGGCGCGTCCCCCGAGCATTCCAGGGACAGGTAGCAAGGATATAGTGAGCGTCTGAAGAGATGGTGATTAGCATTTTTCGTGAACGAGAGGGGATCGTGAGATCCGTACGCATTCTGACATTCCATACCCTGGCATTCGTCATCAGCATTAGAACAGGAAAGCGACATCGTAATCTACCCACCTCCAGCCACCCGTTCCACACCAGGGAAACGCGAGCGTAGTTTCTCGGCAAGCGAAACAGGAAGATGGGCGGCTCCGCAATTTATAGTTTGAACAGTGCTGAAATCAGTAGTTGAAAACCTGGGATGGTGCACGATTTGGTGGACAAGTGAAGGGACTAAGGACATGCTCGTAACACGATACCTCGATTGCGGAGATGACACGTTAGCACGAGGAGAATGTATAAAGAACGAGACCTACTTGGGGATGGAATCGAAATACACATCGGCATTCCATTTAGGCAGGATGACAAGTGTTGTCTGCGACAAGAAGCACCTAAATGCAGCAGTGTGGAGACCGTAGGCATGATGTATCGGCAGCACATTAAAAGTCACGTTCATGCCTCCTGGGCCATTCCATACTCGAGGCTTTTGTAGGACCCATATTAAACAATCAACATGTTCCACAAGAATGAAATACGTACGGGTTGGACTTTGAGTGACTCTGCGGTAAATACGAGTAACTGAAAGATGGTATCGATGAGATTTCCGTGAGAAATCATGATGCCTGACGGATCAGCGACATGTGTCAGCACATGCCAGTGACGACTTGAAGAGGGGAACTGCATGTTTAGATGCGCCGGGGATAACGTACCCTTTGGTAGTCCACTCGTCCCACTGGAAAATGTGAGATAGGCGAGCGTATCGCGTTGAGCCTGCTGTATGGGTAATCGTGGCAAGCTGTTATCTCGTGCCAGAGCGACGAGATCGCCATAGCTCGTATGGCCCTGAGCTTTTCCCTCTAGTATGTGTATGCGATCTTCTGGGAGGCCGGAAGTGAGTGCCAAAGGGAGGAGTGTTGGGGTGACGAATAAGCGCGTGGGACTTATGAGCTTGTACGTGTGCTGGAACTCGAAAGGAGTGGAATAGGATGAAAACATGGCAAACGGGACGGTCATGACGATTAACGAGTGAAGCAAGGCGATGCAATCCTATGAAAGCCGTTAGTCTGGGACTGGGTGTCAGAATCAGAGGAATACCATGGTGTTCTCGGAGAGTACGCCGACGAGTTCACCGTTTTCTGCTCGGATACCCAGCCCGCCGAGCTTGACGTCGCTGTGCATGGCAGTAGCGCCATCGCGGACCGTCTCTAAAAACTCTCGGAATGAGCGACTGACACGTGTGAGTGCGTTCACTTGTAATGGGTAATCTGGCCAGTTGGCTTGATCTGGGCGATTGAAGAGGATGTTGTGGACGTTTTGTGGGGGTATTTGGGGTAGAGGGGGGTAGAGGGACTTGTGGTGCATGTTGAAGCCCAGAGAGAAGGCAAAGGAGGATGTCTGTGGACATGATTCTGGTGCTTTTATCGCGTCGCAGGGCTCGGATTGCAGCCGGGCTCGCGGAAGAATTACTGGCGCCGTTTACCCGGAACATATCACCTGGCACTCGAGAATGACGTCTAGCCTTCTCACAGTGCCGTGAACTCGGTCGGGCATATGTCTCGATTGTCAACGCTGATGACAGATGCCGGCCGGTTACTCCACGTCTCCGGCCCGGAGGACGAGCATCGAAGACTCCAAACGATGTGCGGCGCACACATGTCTCGGTGGCGGTCTGGCTCCGTGACGCCTGTCCAGGCTGGCCAGCCAGATCGGCGTTCGCTTGTAGATTCAAAGCAGGCATTGCCAGTATGAGCGACAACTTGACTTGCCCACCCGAGATCCTCATCGATAAAAACGTGCACCCATAATCGGATCTAAACGGTTTGAAGGTTGCTAATTTACTCTCTGACATCCAGGCTATAGGACCATGTCGGCCAGTTATCGATCTTCGTACCTGCTGCGGCCGCTGCCGACGGTATGATCAGTCACCTGTAAAACAGACCTGTATGAACGACGCAGACAGAAACGGTGCCTTCCACCGTCCATTGACGAGGGCACAGCTGACATTCCCATTCCCATTCCCACAACCATCCACCCCACTGCAAATAGACCCAGCTGCTATTCCTGCGGCCAATCCCCATCAGACAGACCGATTCAATTGCTAGAAACTATCAGGAGTGAACGCCAGAACCACGATTGCACAACACCCATCTCGCTCAAACAGTTCTTGACGAAGAATTGGAGTTGGAGGCAGAAGGTCAATCTACGCGATACCTCGAATCCTGGAATAGCCAACCTCACATGCCCCGTGCGACACGGGGAAATGTAAATTTCTTTGATCAACGTTACTTACTGCAACCTGCAGGTATTTGGAAGCACGGTGCAAACTCATTACCGCAATGCCGGAGATTTCAACAGCCTGTGTTGGTCTCGTTCCCGCATGTCGTAGGCGCTCTTGCAGATGTTATAATTGGCACTCGGTGTCGGTAGTACTACGTGGGAGAGAAAGCAAAAGACCTATGTTTGGAGAGGCAAAGATGAAAATTAATAGACTAGTACTACAGTCGGAGTCTTTGATGTGTAGTCAAGCCAACCGAGTGTTTGCGGACGAGTTTGTTGTTCCGCATGTTACACGCGTTTGATCAGGTACACGTTCCAATCACCCAACACTTTTCTTTCGCGGACTAGGGTTTCAGCACATGTCTTGAAGTCCTCAACATCGCCAACACCCACCCCAACGATACTACATCCTCCTGTATTCACCCCGTAACATGCCCTCGAACCTCAAGCAAAGGCTGGCTGCTCTCTCCCTAGCTCCTTCATCTCCTACTTCACCCCTGAGCGCAGCGAACCTGAAGAAACCCTTTCAACATCCTTGGAAACGAGGATTCCAGGATCCGACCGCAACCGAACCAGATGCGCGCGACAGAGTTCAAGAGATCATGGCCAAGGTCATATTTCAGGCTGGTGTCGACTATGAGTGAGTCGTGCTTGTCCGAGTTCCGCTGGTTTTCTCATCAAAATGGCTTTTAGGACAAGACCTATGTAAGCTCCAAGACCAAGCTCAATCAGATTGGCCTGATCATCTTTGACTGCAGGGTAATCATCAGTGCTTCGGCGCTTCCTGACCCTCGTCAAGTGTCGTATGATATCCTTCTGTCGTGCGTCGTCTCGTTGTCGATATGAAATCAGTACCAACAATAGCTCATTCAGTCGCATTCTATCATATCTTGACCTTTACGGTGCGTTCCTTGACGAATTGCGCAGACTACCTGCTTATCTCCGGCAGTGGAGTCCGATTACACCGTAGTATTCTTTGCTGCTGGGGCCAGACATGCTCCCAGCTGGAACTGGGTATGGAAAGCTTACCGTAGCCTCAGTCGGAAATATCGCAAGAACTTGAAACGTCTGGTGAGTCTTCATGCAGCTCGCCCTTACTTCGCTCCTAACTCTACGCAAAAGTATATCGTACACTCGTCTTTCTTTTCAAAGAGTGCGCGGTTTCTCATTTCCTCTCATAACGTAGCTCATGTCTTTCAGTGCTGTTCTCTTTGGCTGGTGCCATCATAAGGTTTGCATTCCCCTTGAACACATTCAATCGATCATCCTTTTGACTTGTTCGCAGTCCCAAATTCTTCCGCAAAATAGTATACATTGACACGTTGTCGGACCTTGCACATCATGTCCCGCTAACACAGATTGACATTCCACCGGCGGTGTATCAGTATGTTTTCGTTCCTTTCGTGCTTCTCACCGAAGTCTTATACAAGTTATTAGAGAGAACTTGAAGTACGAGAGACAAATCAATATGCCTATACCCATTCGCGCAAATGTGTTCGGCGTGCCGCTTGAAGAACTGATGGGATGCGACGGCGAGAAAGGTGGTATTCCTCGCGTTATTAAGGACTCAATCCAATACATCCGGGAGAGTGGTGCGTTCAAACCATATTGATCACCCCTCCAATATTTAGGATTCCTCTCCGCAGGCATGAAGGAGGAGGGATTATTCAGAAGGTCTCCAAACTCTGCCTTGTTGAAGCAGGTACAACAAGCTTATGACAGAGGTGTGTCGTAGTTTGTGTCGAGAGCTGTCATCTTGAGTCGATCATTGCTCAGGCCAGGTTGTTTCTCTCGAGATGTTTGACGATCCCCATCTCGCCTCTGTTCTCATCAAGAAATATCTGCGCGATCTTCCTACTCCTCCCTTTCCCGAATCACTCTATCCTGTTGTTCGACAATGTCCTGTGGTTTCAAGCGATCTATCCGACCTGGCTGCTGTTTCATACATCCGAGACACCCTCCTTCCGCAGTTGATGCCATGTGTATACATCCTCCTGAGTCATGTCCTACGTGAGAGCAATGATACTCTCTATACGTATTCTGCTCACGGTGTTTATTTAGACCTCCTCCACGAAGTCTCGCTGCACTCTTCGAGCAACCTCATGGATGCTCACAATCTTTCTATCGTTGTCTGTCCCAACCTCGTCAAGAGTTCAAACCCTATGCGAGACGTCATGATGTGTGCAGTTCCCGGAGGTCGTTCACCAACCAACGACCCATCACTATCGTCTTCCACGATCTCAACAACCAACTTTTCCAAGTTGCCAGATTCCTCCTCTGAAGGGGGCACCACCCTAGGTGCTGTCATCAAGCTTTGCATTCAACGCTACTACGAGATATTCGATGAGATCAAGGATCGTTCTGAACCTGTATCATCCTCAAGACACCTTTCGCGATCACCTTCCCCACCATCCTCTTCCGGCTCTTCGGCGTCATTATCAAAACCGCTTCGACCACTTTCCCTGACGGTCGATGATGAGGACAGTATTGACGATGCTATGCTTGTCATGCCCATTGGCCCTGCAGGCAATGCTGGGCCCTCATGGCATTCCAGCACCAGGGAAAGTCGGACGACGAACACCACGGCGACTTCAAATACCGGAAATGGAGGTAGCTCCATGTTTCCGTACCAACCCCGCCAGCGCAAGCCGCCCATCGCTGCTGCTGGCGTACGGTCCATCAACAATGAGCACAACGGTACCAGCTCCCATTTCGTTTCTCGCAGTCGAGCCCGGTCCACGCTGAGCATCGAAAAGATCGGAAATGGACTTGGAAGTGGTCGAGGTTCCATATCGATCGGGCGAGGGACTTTGAGGAAGGCGTCTGGGTCTGGCGTGGAGGCAATGGGTATTACCGCGGGCGGCTTCTTTACGCCGCCCACGTCACCTCCACTGCCACCTTTGCCGAGGCCATCGGAGCCTGTTCGGGGCTAGTGGACGCGAGGTATTTCGTGGCGTGATCTCTCTATCGTGATATTTATGGCTTTGTTCTTGGTTGTCGGAGAGGTGCTGGGATCCATGCTTGCGTGTGGTTGTAGCGACCAGGCGTCACACATACCCTTTTTCGTTATTCGTACTACTCCGCTTGTTACTCGCTACTATGTGGGCATTTCGGGATGCCGCCACGAAGGTGCGGTTATCTGGCCTGATACCTGTAATTCTACCAAAACAAGTGGTAATCAAATGGAATTGAGCGTGGAAAGCAACTGTATCTTGGTATTCCGAAACTGATGACTTTTTCGTCCGATAACCTCCGATAACACGTCCTGGACTGCATGTTGTTTTCATCTTTACGAGGTCACCCCCTCTGCTATTCTGCCGCTCGGACCATGGGGCGACCAGGCTACTCAATACAGGGTTTCTCTCTCTCTCGTCCCCACACCTTCGTTAAGACCCTGACTTCGGGCTGCATTTGATTTCGAAGCTGAGACTGGCACAATCACACTAGCTCGAGACAGCCTCGAGCTTCCGGTCAGGCATGCAGGCCTCGTGGCCGCCATTCCTGCCCAAGCATGTTGGGTACATAACTGTTCGCTTGAACCCTTACGTTCGCCTCAAGGGTTTTCAGCTTTAAACGATACAGTGGGCAACTTGCATTCTCGCAACAACAGCGGCTCGTTCACTCACGCACTCGAACCCTTGCCAACAGGATCATAGACGTTTCAAATGGGCGAAGCAGCGACAGACAACACGGCACCCCTCACTCCCAATGATCTCGGCCTCAAATTGCAGACGATAGTGCCTTCTGAGATCAGAACACGTAGTGGAGATGGTGTGAGGTGAGGTGGTAAAATGGTTCGGTCAGGTTTGGCTCTCATACCGTGGTGCCAGTGCCTCGATGGCGAGTACCCTCAGGGGCTCGCAAAACAGGAAGTTGTCGATGGCGGACCCAGAGTCGTCAGTTTATCCTACTAAACACGTGTGCGGGGGTTGACTTGATGCATACAGACTTCCCGATGGTTGGACGAGGATCAAACATCCAGACTCGGGGATCTACTATGTCAACGAGGAGAAGGTGCGTCGAACTGTGCATGTCTGGCTAGTGGCGACTGTACTCACGTGGCATGCCAGGGTTTGTCCACGTCGTCGGACGTGGTCAACCCCACAACACGTTCCCTGATCATGGAAGGTTCTGAGATACTGCAAAAAAGTCCAGCGTTGCGAGCTCTCCTCGAGGACCAAGAACTTGACTTGGTCTTGGATGTGCGACATGGCAACGGGGCCACGAAAACGTCCTATTATTGTGTTTCCCACGCCGAGCGGCGTGTCTTTTGGCTCGAAGGCATCGGCCACGGGGATGTGGATACCCCGTGTACGTCAAACAAATGCATAAAGTCCAAGGGTTCGGGGGTGCATTGTTCGTTCATATCCTCCGATCTGTCGTCTTTATGGCTAACTATCTCCAAGGTATCGAGGCGCAATACTGGTGAGCCTATCTGTCGGTGAACAACGATAAGATGATGGATCGAATGGCTTCTAGGAAGCACTGCGAACTATTTCCAACGACCTTCACGGTGACCAAGGACGCCACTGGTGATTTGAAAGATATATTACTACAGGCTGCGGCAGGTCAAGGATATGACCGACTGTTTCTACTCTTTCTCTAACGCGGAAGTCCATACAGATAGGCTTTTGGTCAAGTTTTCGACATCGCCGTATGGCAAGGATGACTTAGAGTACATGCTGAATGTGGTCAAAGAGATCGAATGTGAAGGATCATCTGGTTGTCTTGGAATTGCACTCATGACTCGTACGCAGCGGACATCCGAGAAGGGGGTGGTCATGCCCCTTGGGTCATCGGTACGTACGGTCCGATTTTCATTAGTCCCATCTGACTTGGTTTGTGTTACAGCAAGATTCATGGCTCTCTACAGTAAGGCATTTGCGAAATTCTAGCGCTGCCATTCTCATTCTTATACAGATGATGGGGTGTTGCAAAGCTCGTATGGCCAAGCCGACGATTATTTCGATATCGAAGATACAGGGCCGAAATTTGGTCCTTATCAACGCCCTGTTCTCCTGGCCATCCTCGCGCCGCTGTTGTTCAGGTCTCCTGATGTGTTTGCAGCAGAGTTGCACTCGTTTCATGACAACTTTACCCTCGCACGCTGGACCAAATTTGTCCACAAAGTTGATTCGAGCATTCGTGACTCCAATTTGCTGGTATGCCGTGCCCTTCTTTCACTTCTGCAACCCCTGATGCGCACATCTTGTCCTCAAAGGCGACTGTGCTCCTTTCCACGAATGTGGGGCTCCTCGCCTGGAGTGATAATGGCAAGACAGGCGAAATTAATTCACCAACAGCCGCACAGATCGTGGCGTATATTTCGATCATTTGCAGCGTTGGCAGCATTATCGTTGGTCTTACCATCTTCAAGCAATATCGTGCCAAGGGCGCTGACACGCCTTTACGAGCGGTAATGCCAATTGCCATCGACTTGGCTACTCCGCTTACCTCTTTCGCAGGTCGTGGTGTTGAAACGTATCCTAAAAGAGTCATACGGTCTGGAAAGGCTCGCCATCATATGTAGTCTTCCTTATGTGTTGTTGATGTGGGGGTACGTCGGCCATTCTGAGATATAATATTTGGGGCTGAACGATGCGGGATAGTTTGATCGCATTCCTGACGGCATTTGGCATCATCTTTTACGAGGACACGGGTATTCAAGTTCGCATCCCCGTCACCTTGTCCCTCTTCCTTATCTTCCTTTGCCTGTTCTTCTGCATGTACACTGCCGGACCACCCGACAAGGAGGATCAAAAGCCACGGAGGCAATCCCGCGCAGATAGGGATACCTCCAAGGTCTGATTCGGGGAGGCGGTCTGCGATGATATGCCCATGTCCATTGTTGCTCGCTATTGCCGGCTTACCCGCCTGTCTGGGTACATATTTATGATATCGGCAGGACTGTTGCCCGTTTGTTCTTGTTACGCTCACAACTGATGTTTGGATGTACGTTGCTTGTTTTTGAATGTATCGTAGGTCGTCATCCCACGGAGTGCCCCGAGGTTCCACCTCACCGTGGCGACATTTCAGATTTGCCTCTGTAGAAGTTGGATGGAGCGGGTATTCCGTCGACCGCGGGCCATCAACAGGGTGCCGAGATTCACCTAGTCTGGTGACCAGACTAGAGAACACCGACCGTATTTATATAGCGGTGTCCGTCGTTGATCACATCTCCCTTGAGTGCTTCTGCCATCGAATCGACCACTGACATCACAGATGACGAGCGAACTGTCGTGCAACGGAACGCCCCTAAGTTAGCTCTTTGCAGACGAAAAGCAAGGCTGGTCTGGTATGTGCTGTCTATCGCTGTTGGTCGTCCATCGTAACAAGTCGTCTCAGGTATGTGGAATGGGAGAAGTGTCCCGATAAGAAAACGATTGCGAGGGAGATTCTCGAGACGCACTAGTTCACTCCAATCCCTGGTCAGTACCTCGCCGGTCGTCGTCGTCTTTGGCCGTGTTAACCCGATGTATGATACGCACCGATGACCAGAGTTTTAGTCTGTTCCTCTCCCGAATATGAATCCTGTCTTGATCGGAGTATCACGAGGCCTTGGGCCTCAAGTCTATCGTCGATTTCAACTGGGAAACGGTACAAAAGGAAAAGCCGGAGCTCATCCATTTTTTTGGCGAGTCTCCTGGCCGAGCGTCCGTTTGTTCGTTTGCCTTTATAACTATGCACTCCAATGGGTTCTCGATCCAGCAGATGCCTGTTTCGTCTGTATTGGTTCCGTAGAGATTACGCTGATGCTGACTTTGTTTACGTAGGAGTGCTATCATCTTCCCGCTGGATAAATCCGTTATCACCCACGACGGATACATCGAATTGAAGGGCTGGGCTTACAGGGTCAAAAGGGTAGAAGTTTCTCCCGACGGGTGCGTGTATTCTTTTCTCAAGAACTCATCCCGCCATGCTCATGTACCGTCCCTAGTGGCCACGTTTGATGCCCCGTCGACCAAGGTGGCATGACAGAGAAAGTGGAGTGTTAATCCCTCGTCGATTCTCAGTGTATGATGGAAGTATGCTGCGGTCACTGCCGTCGCTGGCTCTGGGCGGGGTCTGACATGCCTGCAACAGTTTGGACTTCCACGTTACGTCTTCCTGCCATCGGATCAAACTGTATAGCGTCAACAGGACAAAGGCTGCAACGAGAAAGAGGCTCAACGAATTGGCAGCGAGAGGTAAAGGAATCGAGCCACTGTAGCCGCCACTGGAATATGCTCTCGAGGATCAAGACAAGTATCTAGCTGCACGCCGCGAGCACCCTCGTGAGCCGCTGGATTGAATTTATACAGTAAAGACTTTGGAAAAAAACAGTCTAAACCGTCTGTATCGTAGCATTCAAGATCTATGCAAACAGTTTGGTATACCTTTCGATCCCAGGCTAGGGTGCTAGATCTCTTCCTACACTTTGGCCAACATCCACCTCTCTCCCTCACTCGCTGAGACCCCTTCTAAATAAGTGAACCCTGTTCTGGAATACAACGCGTTTCCAGCAACGTTGTCACTGTAGACGAGCAGAACCACCACTTTCTCAAAATTCCCACTGTTTTCGCTTGAGAACTTGACATCGACGTTTGTCCGCGCCCATTCTAAACATGCCTTTACCATTTGGGCTCCAACACCTTTGCCCCTATGCGCAGGATGTACCCACATCGCATACAGGCCGTATACCTCCCAGTTGGGACCCACTCCGGCCTCTTTGAATGGGGCCAAGAGGGAAGGAGAGATGCCGGAAGGTCCTACTATACTGGCTGTCCCAATCCACTCGCCAGTCTCCTCCGCCTCCTTGCTGTCAACGTCTCTACGCTCGTGCGAAGCATCCAGCACGGAAGCGACAATCGTTTGTTTAAAAGACGAATCGAGCCGCTCTCGCCAGACATCCTCCGAGAAAGCCGCTTCGCGTGCGTAGTTGGACCCGAAGGCCTGCGGGTCGATTTGAAGCGAGGCGAGTCGGAGCGTTTTGTATGCGGCGAGCTGGGACGGGGAGACGGGCGGTTCGATGGGGAATACGGTGTACGTCGGCATCGTTGATGACAGAGTCGGAGAGACTGACAGCTATGGTTAGGTCGAGCGATATTGATTCGGCGCTTCGTGACGTACGGCCGTCATTTGCGATAAGCACGCATCATGTTGGCCCACTGGATGTGGCGAGGACGAGTCACTGCCATGCGGCGCCATCCGTATTGGATCTCGACGATCTCATCGGATCAGGCCCCAAGACCTCTGAATTTCCCATGGTCGAATGGTCCAACATTGTCAGAGGACTTTCCATGGACCTTGACAGAGTCCTCGATGCCCATCATTGGGATCTATTGTATGGCGTCGGAGGGCGGTCCCAACACGCTGAATAACAGAGTGGCCAAGACGCATGGAGGGTGGACCATCTCGTTACATAAAACTCTTGAAGTCATATCCTTTTCCATTCCACCGCGACGAGGAGGGTACCTTACCTGGCAGGATTATATTTTAAGATTCTTTACCGCCATCCAACCTCGCTATCATTCCAGAACCATCGTCTTTGATAGAGCCGCACGTCATCGAGCGGTGAATCAAAAGCACACGCGGTAATTTGAGGACCTACGGATGACCTTCTCAGTTGGCATAGGCCCGAATTAAAGCGATGGAGGATCTCAAAGAGTCGAAGATCTAGAAGACGGGCGCCGGTGATGGACGACGTGAACGAAAAATAGCCCTGAGAGACTCTGGAAGATAGATTTGTTCGTAGCATTATTTTGAATGCTATCCTAGGTTATTTGCCTCTGTTCAAACCGTCTGATTGGCGTAATGGTACAGATTACAAAAGTCCTGCACGGTAGCACTGCGGTGCCTTCCAACAATGTCGTCTTCGGGTTCAGGAATTGTCGGGCACAATTGCACGAGGCACAGGGTGCTTCTCTATGTAGGCTGCGTTCTGCATCAAGAAATTGTATTCGCTACCATCGCCCTGTAAGAAACAAAAAGGTTTAGATAGGGTTTACCAAACCAGATATGGATGAGACTAACGATTAGTCCGAATGGGAAGCCGAGCTCAAAGGGAACAATGCTCTCAAGATACTCGATGTGCTCGGGGGAGAGAACGATCTCGAGCGCTTCGACGTTGGCCTCCAATTGTTCCACCTTGCGGCCGCCAATGACCGGGAACACGTATGGCGCCTTTTGCATGACATATGCGATCGCTACCGCAGTGACATGCTTGGCACCGACTTCTTTGGCAACCTTGGCCAATGCTGCGCTCATGGTTTTTTCTGTTTCGTTTCGCCTCCATTCTGCACCCGCGAACGCACGGCCTACATCGCCTGATTGGGTACGTCGTTCTTCTTCCTCGTCGCTGCGGAGTTTGCCGCTTGCTAGCACACCCCAGGGAGCCAAGGCCATGCCTGTAAAGCACCCTAAACAATCATATCGCACTGCCTTGAAATCTGAGCATACCGTGAGCCTTGCACATTGGGACAATGTCTCGCTCAATAGCGCGATCCATGACGTTCCAGAGACCTTGATAAATTACGAACGGCGTCTTGCCATGGTCACGAGCGTACTGGTTTGCTTGAGAAACGACCCACGCGGGGGTATCAGAAACGCCCTAGAAAATTGCGATGAAGTGAGACATCTGAAATGTCCAAGATGATTCGACACGTACTAAATAGAGCACCTTTCCTTGTTGAACAAGCATGTGGAGGCCATTCATCACTTCCTCGATCGAAGTCACCCAGTCCCACCAGTGGACGTAGAAAATATCGACATACGACGTCCTGAGCTTTTTCAGGCTTGCCTCCAAACTGATATACATCGATTTCACATTATTCCCCGTGTATAACGCCTTTTGTCGGAACTTGTCGTTCCCGCGCACATAATTCGTGGAGTACTTTTGCAATGGAATGAGTACCACGCAGTTTGAACTGACGAGATGGAATTGCTGACCTTGGTCGCGATGACGAGTTGATCCCTAATGCCACGCTGTTCGACCCATTCGCCAATGACCTCTTCCGAGCTCTGGTCTTGGCTGCAAACAGTGATCACGACGAGCAACAAAGGTCGATCGTCGTCAATACGCACTAGTTATTGGCGGTATCGATAAAGTTTCCGCCCGCTTCGTAAAACGCATCTAGCAATTTGAAGGAAGATTCCTTGTTCATGCTCCCCATACCGAACTGCTCCCATTTGTCCCCGATACTCATTCCACCCAGCTGAAGAGGGGAAACATGAATTGAAGCGTGGGGTGACAAGGCGCGGTATCGGGCAAGCCGTGAAGCTGGCTTCGGTACAGGAGCAAACATCGATCCCATGGTGCAAATACTTATCAAAGGTCAGGAGGAAAAGCAGGTAATGAGGAAGATAGTGAAGGTGTCAGACCTCTCGGCGTTTCAACCTTGGTCGACCTTTATACTTCAAGTTGGCCAGCTTGTCACTCTTATGCTCTTATCACCGCCGCATCCCAGGGGATACTTGATGCATGGGGGGATACGACGGCAGAAGAACCAGCCAGGGCGACTGCCGCATACTCCAGGATCGCGAGAACTGTGATGTTGGCTGACCGTGAATGAGGGCGGGGGTGACCTACGACTACTTAAGCACATTCCAGGATACGAGGCCCCCGAGTAGGACTGTAGGAGCGAGTAGAACCCGAGAAGATTCTGGTGTGCCGATGGAATAATCTGTCACAGCGCCGAGATAGGATGATAAGGGTCAACTGTTAGAGCTTCTCGTGGGTAGACCAGAAGTTTCTGCAGATTCAACCCGTGGTCAGGAACTTGAATAGGAAAGTAAGGTGAAACATGTTTGGGGCATTCTTGTCAGCCTCATCGGAGAGACCCAAGCATACACTAGACAACAGTTCTACAAAACTTACTGCAAACACATTACTGGCTCTTTCGATGTTGCTGAGGAAGACTGAGAGGATAACTAGACATTTTGTGTAAAGCTAAGTACAAACGATGCTTGAAGGAGTCTAGGACGGACGGAGGCAAACTGGCCCGGACACTGCCAGGTATTAGAGCATGGGCCTCGGCGGCTATGCCCGGGGAACCGCTTTACGGTCAGCTATACAGTGAGGCAGGAAGGGTTTTTCGCGCCGGGATCCAGTGAAGGCGCCCTGGCAGTGCCCCAGGTCACAAGACACGAGGATTTTTCCAGGGATACGTACTGAATGCTCAGGCCCATGATGTCACCTTTACGGCGTCGGCGCACTTATGACATGCCACCTGCCAGCGTGCCAGTGAAGCAGTGGTGTTCAAGTTGATTACTGTATTGACAATGCAGAATGGAGTGGATTGTGTATCCATTACCAACATGTTCGGGTACGGGGGTGTCTAATATGGCGCCTACGGGTTCAGGTCCTTCAATCGATATCTCGAAATGGAGGTGTGGAAGTAAACATATCCGGCCGTATAATGCTTAAACGCTTCACAAGATTCTGGAGATCCCTCCAATATCCTTACAACCCTCCTGCAGAGGTCGATCGTCGTCTTTGTCAGTCCACCAAACGTTTCCAATTTTGATTTCTTGGTTCGAGCAGCTAGCGTGGAGACCTGATTGGTCACTTCGCCTACTAGCTCTTCCTTGCAAAAGGATAATACATCGCTGAAATGGGGCATGAATAAAGTGTCAATGTGAGACATGACAAGGTACACACTGACGTTATGAATGAACAACGTCATCTCTGGGATCGCCTGAATGTAGTAGTTCAGGGGGATCTCCCTCAGGAACACCATAAATGAGTAGGCTCCCGCGACACCAGACATGGTTCGCTGGTAAGTGGGAATACTGTTGTGCGGCGCTCGAGATCTATTCGTCATCATCGTCAGTGACATGTTCTCGAAGGTGATATCTACGGCGATACCTTCATTGATCTCGTTTCGCACTCCAGTAAATTGGCGGTGACAAAATTTAGCGTCGACGTGGCAATTAAATGAGAGGCAACAGGGCGATACAGGTCCGAGGCCCGACGCATGACATCTGCAAATGCATCAGGACTCCATTTCCCTGTGTTTCCTTGCCAATGAATCGGTCGTTGAAGAGATAGATGTTGGGCATCTCTTCTATGAAAAGGTCGGCCGCTTCGTCTACGTAGATGGCGCAAGACGTGTAGAGTGCGATCCATATCTGAGTCGGACGGCGGGGGAGATGCATGCCAGCAGTTTCTGCGTAAAACGACCCCCTCTCGCAAGAATGTCCGCCCAGACTGATCGCCGTCCACTGGGTAGCCACGTCGTCTTGCATCGTCGATACATTCATGGTACAGGTTTTCGTCAAATGAGATGACTTCATAGTATGGAACATTGCATTGCTCGAGATGCGAGCGAATATTTTTGCGCGCAGCCTGAATCTGTAGGGAGCGTTAATCGACAAAATCTTCCTCAGCCCATTCTTTCCTTACAAGTTGCATATCGAGGTTTGCAGTTCGTGTGTAAACTGTGGGCTGCTTTCCTTGCTCTTATATCCAACCACAATATACATATTCCGATCCTCGGCCGTACCATGGTCGTTGGTGCGATTGGCGATTGCACGTTCAGAGAACGTTCATCGCAGATCACCTGGCTTCATTCGGCTATGTTGCCAGTGAGAGGGAAGGAATATATTGACTACACTATTAGGGGAACGTCGTGGTTCGTTGTCCATGGCCGCGAGTGATTAAGGTTGCAAGCAGCGACGTAACAAGAGATTGTCAGACATACCATAGTACAGCGGAAGGCTCTGCGCTCCCGAGCCGCTGCAAATGGTTTAAACGTCCAATTTGCGTACATGAATCACCGCATTTTCATTCCGGAACGTGCCGGTGACCGGCACGGAAGTGAAACCAGCCGGATAACTGCAGCATTCCGCTAGGGGGCTGCCTAGGGCTGCGAAATGCATTCAAGATTACTCCAGAATTTTGTTATGTGGTCCAGACCCGGTTTCTTCCCCGTGATAGGCTCCAAGAGTGTATCACAACCGACCATCATATCGTGGAAACGATCGTTATGAAAACATAGTCTATACTTGTCAGTGGGAACAGTGGACAAACGACTGAACTAATCGGAATGGAAGAGCGCCAAATCTGGTACCTATCGAATAAGAGGCCAGGGTCGGCGCCTGTCGGGATTCATTGATACTATGCTGTTCTGGTACAGCATAGTAGCGACCTTGGAAGCACCCGGTACAAAATAGAACTTCGTTAGCCGGAGAATTGTGCCCCATGTTAAAAAGTGGCTGTGGCACAAGACACTGTGACACTCGCGTGGGGACTCTTGGTCGAACGAAGTTTGCTCACGAGAGACGCCATCAAAAACTCGAAGCCTAGAGAGCTTATCCCGGTGGGTTCGGACCGCTGGCACGGCATTGTAAATGGATAGTATGGCAGTGGACCGTCCCTCGAAACTTATAACACGACCGGTAGGTTTTGTGACTCACCCCATCCATTCAACTATGCGGCAATCGTCCTCTCAATCACCAGAGCATTCACCATCGAGAAAAAACAAGACCCAGTCACAGCGAGAGTATCGGTCCAAAGAGATGGATGGTTTCTCTGAGCTGCGCGATGCACTACTCCTTATCGATCCATTCGATACTCCACTAGGTAGAGATGCCACGCGACATCAGCTACTCACAACAGGTCAGTAATTAATGCTGCTGGGTTGAACCTCTCAGCTGAGGATCGAATAATAGCCGCAAAAAAGCTGAGAAATCTCGCCGATGAAAATCAAACGCTTGTCTTGCGATTGTCAGCGATGCCTATCACTGGACTGCACGAACCAGAGACGAGAGTCCCCCGTGGGATGGCTGCCCGTTGGTATTTCTTTTCCGTAAACATTTCAAGTTTACAATGGAAATCTTCAGAAAATACTGCGACCACTGGCGTTGCATGGTCAACCGAGGAATATGACGTAGAACACCTACTGTCAATGGCCTCGGAGCTTGTCCCCCCACTTCGAGGTGGCGAGAATACTACCCCCGGATGGTTACAGACCCCACCTCCATTACATGGGAATGGGCACCGTCCATATGACATGGTGTTAGGGCCATCATATCAGGGCCGTCCAGTGACGAACTCAGACATGTGGCGATTTCACTAGCACGTTTTGATATGCATATAGTATCGCTTAATTGTTTGAAGACGGACGGAAGGGAGATAGAGTACTTGCTGTAAAATGGAATTCCACACTTGCTGTCAGCAACCAGTGCTGAGTGCATGCTGTGAACGAGGAGATTCAATTAAGTGCTCCGTGACACCGAGCGCGCCGCCGCATAATTACCCCCCATTGTAGATGCTTGGCGAAATCGAGAGCACTGTTGGGAAACGCACGACGAGTGGTAGGGATGTACGTGGTAGTTAGTGGTAGTAAGCGAAGTGCAAACAACCGACACCGCCCAGCTCAATTGCCACCATGAGCAAACCAGGACCTAAATCCAAGTTGACGCAGACACACCACGCAGGCGTCTACAAGGCAGATTCAGTCAAAGTGCGCGATCCATCTCTCAGCGAGACTGCGATTGAGATGGTCCATAGGATGTGGCCGAGTCTCTAGGCATCACGAATCTTGCGGACACGGTCGCATCTGCACTCGCGAGCGATGTCGAGTATAGAATACACCAAGTTATCGAGGTGCGTGCCAACACCCGCTTTAGCGACGACCACCGCTGACGTTCTCGTGCCAGGAAGCCGCTCGCTACATGCGACACGCACGCAGAACGGTACTCACCACCGCCGATATCGACCTTGCTCTGCGAACCTTGAACATAGAACCTCTGTATGGCCACACTCCTCACGCTCCTTCCACATTTCGACGCGCGCTCCCGTTCCCGCATCTTGCCTCAGCTGGTGCCGTGTATTTCGTGGAGGATGAAGAGATTGATTTTGATAAAGTTTTGAGGGAGGAAAAGATCACAGTTCCGAGGGGCGTCAACTGGACCGCACATTGGCTTGCTGTGGAGGGAGTACAACCTCTTGTACCAGAGAACCCACCGGCTATTCCGAGAGAAGAGCCTACCCCCGCAGGCGCCGATGCCAAACCACCGCAGCCTGGTGCCACCGCGCCTACACAGGGAAGACAACTGCCTCAGGCGACTCAACAAAATCAACAAAACCTGCTTGTGAAACAAGTTCTTTCAAAGGAACTTCAATTGTACTACACTCGACTCACTTCTTCACTTCTTCCTCCCTCATCATCTGTATCAGATACAGCCAAACGTACAGCCGCTCTTGCGAGTCTTCGTGCGGACGCAGGTCTGCAGGCACTCTTACCGTACTTGGTACGATGGGTTGGAGAAGGTGTTGTTAACGCCCTCAGGGAAGGAACAGAGTGCGAGCCAGAAGGAAAGACACTTGAAGTATTGCTTGATGTCGTGGGTGCAATCCTTGAAAACACAACGTTGTTCATAGAACCGTATGTGCGTATACATTTGACTTTCTCTCTGTATTTTTTTCACGATTGCCTGTATACTGACCGGTCCCACATAGTTACACCAAATCCTGCCTGCCATCCTGTCTACGCTCCTACATTCCAATCTACCACGAACCCACGCGACCCACCTTCGCACAGCGGCTGCCCAAACGCTTGGCCGAATGTTGACACAACATTCAACGACATATCCCTCACTTTCTCCACGCATCATGAAGACTCTCTTGGTCGCGCTTTTGGGTGGGGGTGGTTCGTCCCCCACACCTGCTTCCAGTTCAGTGATCGTAAACGGTTTCGAATCACTCGCTATCGCGCAAGGAACGTCAAGTACGGAACCGAGAGGCACACCAAAACCACTCGGCACCCGGGAAGGTGCAATTCGTGGTCTCGTCGGCATCGGGAAGGAGGCAGTCCGGAAAGGTGTCCTTGAAGGCGGTGGTGCTCGCATTGTAGGCGAGGAGTGTGCTGTTTCGGGTGGCGACGGGGTTGATGGCGTTGTTGACGCGGTCATGGTACGCTTGAGTTAGATCTCTGATCGTCGTTGACTGAGAACTATCCGATCAGATCGCGCTTCAAACCCTTTCTCCTGTCTCCGACATGCCGGAATCTTTTCATCTGACCCGAGAAGAAGACGTCAAATTGATTGCACAGCTGAATGATATGCTTGGAGAGTTCTTCGCAGAGAAAATAGTTGGCCGTGGTGACCGCGCATGGGCTACAGGCATCGTACAAAGCGTGCATAGTTGAAACGTTATGTATGCAATTCAACCTGGGCCCCCAGACCAAAACGCGCGTATATGATTTGCCGTACTCTTATCATGTTGACTCCGTCTCAACAGGCCAACGTTGTATCTATCGATTAGGCCACACAAGTTAATCTAATTTGCATTCGATGGTTCTACATACGAGGCTAGTCCGTAGGAGTTTGTGATAGTATGATACAAACTCGTGTGTACCCTGATGCTTGGAGGATAGCTAATAATTAAGCGTAGGTTGTCTTCTGACAGCAGGATAGTAGTGCAAAGTGTCAGCAAGATCCACGATGAAGCAAAAATAAGAACTATGTGGTGTATGCTAAGCCAAACCTTCGCGAAGGTGTCAATACGAGACTCTCACGAGATGTAACATGCACTCACTACAAAATTTGCAGGATCGTTTGCAGGAAACGAATCCCCGTGTGGCCAGAGTACGAGACGAACGCCGCACTGAGCAGGTCAAGACGCCATACCTCTAGGGAAATTAAAGGCAGATCTCGGAGTGTGGATCATAATCATTTATGGTGTAGCCTGGTGCCTCGCCAAACTCCGACTCACAAACCAGGTATGTCGTTGCACGTTGCGACGGAGTCGCAGTGGGAATGGATCGCGGGTGGCCCTACTACAGTCGACTCTCCCATAACCCATACCCCCTCGGGAAAGGGCCCAGGGTATGGGTTTTCGGAGAGTATGGGGTTTAGAAAGAGTGGCGAGCAAGTCATCTCTACATTGGGAAACGGGCTATGATACGTCTAGTAACAGCTTTCTAGCAAGACTATGTACCATAGACATGCTATTTACGAGCAAAAAAATCAGTGAT
>JBBPQL010000514.1:0-23553 GCA_038092515.1 Boletus subparvulus | reverse complement strand
GCGTGATGAGTGCATGGCACAACGGTATTACGCTGGATGGCTTACCGTGCGGTCAGGTCGCATACTGCCACCCTCGTCCATCATTTTCGCCAACTCCCAGTCGATCAGTAAGCCTTTACCCTGGTCTGTCAAAATGATGTTCCCCGCACTTATATCGCGATGCAAGTTTGCGACATTGAAGGGGTGCGAGTGAGCTTTGCGTGCATAAGTCTGTGTACCGTTTGTATACAGCTCAGAGTAAGCGCACCTTGAAGTGCATCGAAAACGGCTGCGAGAAGTTGTTTTGTGCATTCAAACTTGAATAGCGCACGTCCTACGATCCCATGCACGAGAGGGTAGTGTTGATACGGGGAGATCTTCGGCCGCACACACAGCCATGGTGCATCCACCAACTCTTGCGTTTGCGTCCTCCCGCCATCCACGTCCCCACCAGCGACATGTTCTGGAATGTTGGGGGTTCCATGGCGGTGGAGTATTTCATAAATCTCGTGTTCAGGCATCCGGTGAGTCTTAGAGGAATCGCCAGGTGTCTTTCATATAGATGATCCGCTCGTCTGACCACACCCTTTCTCGACAACCTTGTCTTGACCAGTGCGCGGATCCGTGTCGCGACCGCCAAGAGAACCGCGATCGCCCCATAAGTTAGTACCGCCATTCACGTCCTCGGTCGGAATCCAAAACACTGGTAAAGTGCGGGTATATCGGCTAACGAGCGACCGGTTCTGCGTTGGCGGTCTTGGATCGTATGCGTGACCCATTCCGATCAAACCGGGCACCTCGTACTTGTACAGCGGGATGTTGTTATCCTTGATCCCCAGTTTCTCTCTCACGCGCGCGTCGACCTCGGTGAAAGGTTTGCCGGTTGGATAGATTGGTCGTGACCCCGCTGCCTAGGAGAGAGATGGTCGAACCGCCACAAAAATTCAGCCATTGACCTTGGGTTCGTGCGGTAGTCGAACGCAGCGGTCACGACAGTACTGGAAGGGTCCCATCGCAGGAGTCTGGCGTGATCACCTTGGACGACGACGGAAAACGAGAAGTGGCGGAACTGCAGGCTGTGCAGCGCCCGCATAGTGTGCCAGTTGCCCACGCGCCTGGTTTCCCGCTTCAGTGTCCGGCGTGAATTATCCTTTTTCGATTGCCAAAAGACGTTCTTCCTGTGTCATCGCGAGGGTCCTGGAAGGCCGCGCCACTGTTATTTGTTTTGAACTCCATCCAAAGTTCCATGCGCGAGAAATCCGTCCTTTCTGGGGGTGCTTCACCCTTGACTCGATTGCAGATCGAGATGTCCGTCTTGAGCTTCAAATTGTTCGCCGTGTCTCCCTTCGTGCTCGTGTTTACCGCCTGAAGGTGAGGCATCCATCCTTCGATAGCAACGATCTGAATGACGGACGTTGTCACAAATCTGATGTGTCCGAGATGAGACGAGCACTTACACAGGGGTCATACTGGGTACTTTCTACTACCGCGCCTGGGGACCTCCCAAAATGGATCATCTAGCAGGTCGGGCAATGGCTCCTCGGTGGCAGGGACGTATTTATCAAGGAACGCATCGATGGGCATCGCGCCAAACCAACAACCATTCATCTCCCTTGCAAGATAGCTCTGAACTTCTTCAAAGGTTTTTACAATGGACGTGTAAGCCAAGTCAGGCCCGTACTTCTTTTTGGCCTGAGTGGATCCACTAGCGAGTTCACCCCGGGTGGTGCGTAACGCGTTGGCTGTGACAGTGGGCTCAGGTTGAGCAGTCTCGTCCTGTTGAGTATGAGACATGTTAAATAGGGTGCGAGTGAAGAGAGATAAACGAACAGAGAGGTTCGAGGGTTAGGCCGAAGGTTGACCGGGTATTTATCGATATATCCCCTAGGATGGTGGAACAAGCTGTGGAGTTGACATGTCAATCTCGCGAGGACAGCCATTGTTGTACCAACCTAGGTGGACCTTGCCTGTCCGCTTTAGTAGTTGGGTGAACAGGCCCGGGTCTCGGTCGATGACACAGGGCAATTACCGCTTTCGTGTATTTAGCCCCTATCTACGATCCCATCATTGATTGATTTCGCAGATTTTGCACATCCACTAGGTTGTCTGATTGTCACCGAGCAGTAACTGTCAGTCGTAACAGAAACAGAAACAGGCAACGGCTATCGTTAATCCGCACAACCCTCAAGCTCAGGACGATCAACCATTTCTTTGAGCAGCAAAACACTACAACATGCATCAAAAGGACAGCACAAACAGTTCAGAAGACGTACACAGCGATAGGGTTACAGTTTCCATGCGGTTAGCAAAACAGAGGTGAGCAACGCAGTGTCTATGTAGAACGAAGAGAATAAAGTTAAAGGCGAGCAAAGGACGGAAGCTAAAGTAAACGGGGTCAAGGATCACGGTCAGAGGATTGCTGAGCGCGGCGGTAAATGTCATCGTCTAGAAAAAAATCATCGTCTCCCTCCATATGAGTGCCTTGGTGGCACGCAGCAGCGTGTTTCCACCTGCGTAACTGAGTTCGCGAGTAATGCAATGATCTCGTTCGGTACGCACCAATAGAGTTCTTTTACCTACAATGTACTCCGTCAAAGGCCATTCCGAGTATGAATGCTTGCGACGACTTGCCTTGATATCTATATCCTTGATACTTTCCACAAGTATCCATTTCTTGCATTTATGGCACTTCCCCTCCTGTATGCTTGTACGCTCGTTCTTGGCCGGATTTGGACGTTCGATTGTTCGGAAAGCAACCGGGGGAGAGAAAGGGCGGGCAGAAACAGAGGAAATTCCTTGACGAGTCCAATGAAGGCTGCGTGCACCTAAGATGGAAAACCTACCGTGGGCATACTGCAAATGGTAGCTGGGCGCATTGCTAATTTAGTATTTCTACCAGTGGAAAACACGACTCTGTCAAGGGTGTGAGGTGAGCTGGTGAGGGTAAATGCGCTATCAAACACATGCCACTTGTATGCAGAGAACTTCATTGAGAGCCAGACAGCCTCACCCTTACCGCCACGAGAGGGACTCTCGATGCAAATCGGGCAAACGCCAACCTTTGTGGCTCCGCATCCCTTGACGAAACGTGGTGTGTACAGATCCAGCGCATCTCGCGGTTCGTTATAGATCCCCGCCATACGCCTAGAATCAGCTGAAAGTAAAGGAAATCTGGAGGATACGTTCGATCATGAGCATTCACCAAGTTGGCTTCCAATGAACATAACGAACGTTCCGTCAGCCAGCCGCAGGTAAGAACTGACTGGGAAACGCAGGTAGGAAAGGGAAAACTGTGGATGGTAAGGTATATTAGTAGGAAGTCGTCGTCCGGTCGACGCCCCGAGGGAATTGACGTCGGTGGAAGTTAGTTCAGGAGCGGGTCGTGTTTTCTTGCGCTTGTTCGGTATCTCATCGCCGTCGCGGCTCCGTGAGGCTCTCTTCCGCTTGCATCCAGTGGTGCCCTTCGCAGGCTGGTAATCAGAATCGTGGTAACGAGAAGAGCTTCGAGTCGAACGACGAGGGGGCTGTCGTCCAGAGTTGGGAGGTTGGTCTTCATGCTGGATATTCGATTGCCCTGGGTCATTGGGTCTCTCTACGGTCGGCGAGGTAGGTGGAGAGCTACTTCGCACGCGTCCGAAACGGAAGGAAGATTCGGGAGATGAAAGTGGAGTAAGATCCGACAGATCCGATAGAGGTGTAGAACGACCTTGAGATGAAAAGGTCGAAAAAGGAATGTCATTTTCGGTAGTCGCGGATTCATCCGCCGCTGCAGATATAAATCTATCGATCAGGGAGACTCGTCCTTGGGAATCCTGGGAAGTTGAGCCATAGTCAATCCTGGAGGGGGTTCCACCAGCGTTCGAAAATGTTGGCGAGAAAAAGAAGGAAGAAGGAGAATTCCTTCGGGCGACAGGGGAAATCAGAGAGTTGATATTGTTCCATTCTCGACAAGATTCGCCAACAAATTGCCGCTCAAAGGGAGTGCTTCCTGACCCTTGAGAAGGCGGTGATATTTCTGGAAAAACCAAGGAGGGAACTTGTGACACTGGTAAAGGGCTCGGGGAAAACACCATTTGCATGTTTGCCATAGGAAGGGACGATGTTGAAGGCGTGACAAGAGAGCGCGGCGTACTCGCGATAGCATCCCAATGCGCAGGTATACTGGGCCAAAGCAATCGGGTACTTGTGTGTGCTCGATCTGGTGTAGATGACATCGGAAGACATGCAGTCTCAGTAGGCTCCAGGGAGGGCGAAGCCTGATGGTAAGTGTAGTTGAGTAGATCGAAAACCTTGAGCATCGTTTGCACTGTTGGCATGTGATCAGTAGATTGGCTAGCTATGTCCGGTCAGTTACCTGTCAAAAGCGCGCTAATCTGTCTGTGCAGGTCGGGATGGAGAGGAAGATCACTGACAGCTTCACGGAGATTGAATATTTCAAGCTCCTGTATAATCGGCATCAGATGCCGAAAACATGCCTCCGAAACCACCATTACGCTCCTTATGATTTTCCCCAACTTACTCTTTTCTAGCGTGCTCTTTCTGGCGTCCATCCAGCATGTCAAGGCCTCTTCGCTGACCACCATCATTGCAGCGAACGAACGCCTCTGTTTTTACGCCGACGTGGACAAGGCAGGAGAGAAGATCGGGGTAAGTGCTCCCCTTTGGCCCGACGTCCGAAATACCAACCCGCATCTCTAGTTCTACTTTGCAGTACGTATTGACTCGCACAGAACAAGTCAGTTTCTAAGCGTCGCGCCAGGTTCAAGCAGGAGGCGCTTTCGACATCGACTTTGACATCAAGGATCCCAACGAAAAGTTGCTTCTCGATGGACAACGCGAACGTTCAGGAGACTATGTCTTGACCGCAAACACTGTCGGAGAATATTCCTTTTGTTTCGAAAACGACATGTCCACGTTGACCGACAAGCTGCTCGACTTTGACATCATGGTTGAGAGCGAACCACGGAGAGAAGTTGCAGCCAAGCCTGGTCAGGTCTCGGACCACACCACCCCAATCGAGGAAAGCATCTACCGGCTTAATAGCATGCTCATGAACGTCAGGCGCACCCAGAGACAGTAAGTATTGCGTTGGACGCGTCGAGAAGTCTTCTTATGTGGCCATAGCTTCCACACGCGAGAGACACGAGGCTTCTCCCTGGTCAGATCTACCCAAAAGTATGTATGTAGTCTGCGTAGTTTTTGCGCACAACTCATCACCTGCGCAGTCGCTTATTCTGGTATGGCGTGTGCGAGAGTTTGGCTGTCATTGGAATGGCAGTGTATGTGATCTCATACAAGAACGACGTAACGACCTCTGACCATGGACCAGCTTACAGGTGTACGTTCTGCAAACCTTCTTTACCAAGACGGGTCGTCGGTACAAAGTATAGGATATTGCACTTGATTTGTACCTGTCTCGCATCTTTATTATCGACCCTTGGTGCTCTCCATCTGAGTGGTGTGTAAACTGGCGTAGGTAAGATAAGATAACGACATAACTCCGTATACGGCCAAACCCTTAAGATCGCAATTGCATCGACTGCTTTTTCGTACTCATGGCCAACGTACAGACACAGACAACCATCATTCCACACAGCCAAGAACCGTATGTAACCAGGACATACCCAAACGAATTTGAGCTCGATATCAAGCTCCAAAATGCTGCCATTGCCCAAGCAGCTTGGAGGAAACGTACGCTCAAGGAGCGTATCGAGATTGGGCACAAGTTCGTGGTATGTGCGATCCATCCCAGTTACAGTGATGTTTCCATAGATTGCATTGGTTCGCAGTCGGTATTCAAGGCTATCGGAGACGACGAACGGAAAACCCTCCATCTGGAGCTCACCCTGCAAATGGGTCGGTACGTTCGTTTCACGGGTCCTGATCCACGAGATACAGCTCATTCGGATCTGCTAAAGACCTGTGAGTCAAGTCCCTGGGGAGATCAGAGGGTTCCTGTCTCGCGCGGAATACATGCTCTCCGTCGCAGAGTCCTGCCTCTCAGATGTCTCTCTCAAAGACACCGATCTGCCTGGATTCAGACGGTACATCAAGCGTGAGCCCCTCGGCGTCGTTTTCGTGATCGCTCCTTGGAAGTAGGTCTTATTCATCTCTTTCACTCCGTCCTACACTGATCTACGCTCGACACAGCTATCCGTATCTCGTGACCATTAATTCCGTTCTTCCCGCTATCGTGGCTGGAAATGCAGTGGTACTCAAGCCCTCCCCACAGACACCCCTGGCGGCAGAACGCTTCGTCGATGCACTCCACAAAGCTGGCGTGCCAGAGGACCTCGTGCAAGTCTTGCACCTATCGCCCGCGCTCACCTCCTATGTCGTCCAACACAACTCAGTGGACTTTGTCTCTTTCACTGGGAGCGTCGTGGGTGGTAAGGCCGTGGAACGCGCAGCCGTAGAAGTTGCCGGGTTCAAGGGTGTTGCGCTCGAGGTATCTTGAAGAGACTCTACATCTCTTGCGATGGCTGACGTGCATGCAGCTCGGAGGGAAAGACCCTGCGTACGTTCGTCCAGATGCAGACCTAAAGTACACCGTTGCAGAACTCGTGGATGGTAGGGTCTCTACGCACTCGGCTGCGTTTCTCGACTGAGACATTTTCTCTTGTGAAGGCGCCATGTTCAACTCGGGCCAGAGCTGTTGCGCTATCGAGGTGGGTCGATGGCGCTGATGTTTCTTCGCCACTCAGTCCACTGTCACAGCGAATATATGTGCATGAAACCATATATGACGAGTTTGTAACACAATATGTCGACCTCGTCAAGGTGACTGTTCTTTCAGGCCTTTTGATTCCTGCGGAGCTCATATTCCGCGCCAAAGAAATATGTCCTGGGCGATCCCACCAAACCAGAGACTTCGCTTGGACCAGTCGTCAGTGTGGCAAGTGCTGAGAAGATCCGCAAACAAGTTGCAGATGCGGGTGAGGACCCCTCGGTTTCCTTGGCCCCAACGTTGACTTGATAAAGCATCTAGTCAAGGCGGGTGCTACGGCACTCATTCCGGAGGACATATTTCCGATAGCTCAGCTGTGAGTACGCTGATATGCGATCGTTAGTCACCAGACACTTACGGAGGAAAAAGTGGAACTGCCTATGTTGCGCCGCAAGTCTTGGTCAATGTCAATCACAGTGAGTCTGCTCGTCAACAAGTATGCGATTGCTAAGATGATCTATTGCCTAGCTATGGACGTCATGATGGTAAGAGACTCTGGTTGGACTGAAATGGGTATCACTAAGAACCACTACAGGAGGAAACGTTCGGACCCGTTATCGGGATTCAGAAGGTCAGTCAAGGCGGCCCCGATCGCTCGCAAGATATTCACGAGCAGGGTTCAAACAGGTCTCTTCGGACGAAGAGGCCATTCGCCTCATGAACGATTCCCCGTACGGGCTGACGGCCTCCGTATGGACGAACGCGCAAGAAAACGCTGATTCTGAACAAACCTTTTTGCGCATCGTCGACCAACTGCAAACTGGAACGGTGTTTCTGAACAGGTGACATTTTTTTTACCAACGATACCGAGTCGCTGTCTCATTGGGCACGATCGAAAGATGCGATTGCCTCGATCCTGCATTGTCATGGACGGGCGTCAAGAACAGTGGTCGTGGGGTCAGCCTGAGCAAATTCGGTGCGTGATTGACTTTGGCGTGCCGGGGCGAACCGTCACGCGTCGTTTCGTCCGCTTCTTAGGCTACGACCAGCTCACTCGCGCGAAATCTGTACACATGAAGATCAAGACGACGTGATAGTTGGGTTGCAAAGACATGAATGTACAGATCGCGGTACTGATACGAGACGGGAGCCGTGTTGTCCATTTGTCTGTAACTACCGGTTTGAAAAAGCCTATGGGGTGAAAAGAGGGGGTCAGCCAATGGTTCAGACCGACATGAAAATGACAATGATCAGGACCCTCGAGCGTATAATGAGGGCCAGGGTTATGTGTCCTCAACGAGCAGAAGCACTCAGTCTGGTGCACAGCAATAAAATCATCACGAAAAGGTGGTTGTTCGAATCGAGGACATGAGATGCTCACCTTGGCTGTCTTCTAAAACATTGTCGACGAGATGAGGGCAAGTGATCAACAAAACTCTTGCAGGTGGAAGAAAAAAAAACTTGGACCAACATCACGTGACATGACATCCGTTCGTGTGACCATCTATTTCATGATCCCTGGACGAGAATAACAAATGTTCATTGTCTGTGGCACTAACATAGAACAACGTCTGAACAACGTCTTACGATTGCACAAGTTACACAAAGGTCACAAACAAGAGAAGGGAGACAAAGTCACGTGAAGGCATGAATGGTAGAATTGATACGTGCAAGGAAAGTATACCATACGGTCGTACCCATACAGGCGATAGAAAAAAATGCATGTCGTTTACTTCAAGTTGTACCTGCCCGACGTGGGTCCCGAGACTTTCTAGAGTGTTTGTGAGACAGTGACATTGGCAGAAAATCAAGAATATGGCACCTGTAATCACCCTCCGTGGCTACACTCAACTCTTCTATCTCGCCCTGTGCGGACGAGAGTGCTTCGGCGGCAGAGGCAAAGTAAACTAACTGAACGGACGTCAGCAATTTGAAAGCAGTTGATAATGGCATGCGCATACTTGTGCTTTGATGAGTTCGTTCAAGTTCTTGATGGGCTCGGGCTAGGGGGCAAGTTGACTCGGCGTCGAAAGAAAATGCAAACAGTTGGCACGTACGTTTTCGAGAACGGTCTTCATGAGCGTGATTGCGACCTCGGTCTTCTGGACGAGGTCGTCTTCTGCGTTCTCGATGTCGAGCTTTGCCTGCTCCTGCCTAGCAGGACCTGCGGTCTTCAAACTAGCAAAAAAAATACGTTTCAGTCGATCGAATGGGGATGTACGCGACGTCTTACGACTGTTTGGCCGCATCGAGTTCGAGTCTGCTGGCGCGAACGGCCTGACGGGCCTTCATGGCGACGTTGATCGAGGTCGACAGGGTCGTCTGCCACGGGAAGAGGTACTGCCGCTGGATCGCATCGTCCTGTTGGACGCGCGCGCCGGCGATAGCCTCCCAAACGCCAGCATACAGACCGAGCGCCCTCCCGAGCTTATCGTCATTGCCCCCTGGCGCGGCGTGCAGCACCGTGGCGGCATTGGTGGCAGCACGGCCGAGCGCATGGGGGAGCGTCTTGTGCTGCGCAGCCACGGGGGCGACGGGGTTCGGCGCGGGGAGGTTGGTGCCCTTGAGGTTGGTGGCTGCGAAATTCGTGATGCCGTGACCGATGGTGGTGGACAGCTCGGTAATCGACTCCTGAATCTGGGTGGGGTAGTCGTAGGACTCGGACTCGTACGCCTTGGTGATCCTGGTAGCAACGTCAGAAAAGGATACATGTGCACGTCGCTGGGATCTCACTTGAGCAACGCGAGATGGGCCTGACGCAGGGCGTCGACGCGGGTCTCGAGGTCTTTGTACTCTGTCAGACGGTGAGAGGTAGGACCCTTTTAATTTTCGGAGACGGGCAAACCTTGGGGCAGTTCGGTGATTTCGCCCGGTGCAATGTTGCCCAGACGCTCGCGGGTCGCCTGGAGGCTCGAGTTGAAGCCCTTGGCAAACTTGTTGGCCGACTGGCCGATGTTCAGGGTGGACAAGCTCGATTGCAACTTGCTCCAGCCGTCCATTGTCGATGTTCTGTGGTGGTGGTCGTAATGGGGGGCTGTCCGGGGTCAACTCGACAAGGAAGGCGGTGCCACCGGTCCCTCTCGACGCGTATGCCTCCTACATCGACATCCACGATGCACAGATCGTCTGGCTTCGACTTCTCAAACTCGATACGGTGAGCGCGCTCGCGATGCACCCGGCGATGAGTTCACGCCCGGGACAGCAACAACTTTCTCGCGGAAAAGGGTCTGCCAGTGCCCAAGGCGACCAGCACCGGCACCACCATCGTAGGGTGCACCTTCAAGGACGGCATCGTCCTCGGCGCAGACACGCGCGCGACCGAAGGCCCCATCGTCGCAGACAAGAACTGCGAAAAGGTGCGTGTCCGCGCCCATCGCTCGCCTCTCCCGGCTCACGCACACCCCAGATCCACTTTCTCTCAGAGTCGATCCGCTGTTGCGGCGCTGGGACTGCCGCAGACACCGAATTCGTCACCGCGACCATCTCGTCCAACATCGAGCTGCACGCGCTCTCGACGGGGAGAAAGCCCCGCGTGGTCACTGCGATGACCATGCTCAAACAACATCTGTATCGGTCCGTCCCTTTCCCTCTCTTGTCGGTGGGGATGCTGAATCCATCACAGATACCAAGGGCACATCGGCGCTGCACTCGTCCTCGGCGGCGTGGACGTCACCGGTCCGCACCTCTTCACGATCCATCCTCACGGTTCCACGGACAAGCTGCCGTACGTGACGATGGGATCGGGAAGCCTTGCAGCCATGGCCGTCTTCGAGAGCACTTGGAAGCCCAACTTGACGGTAATCTGGGCCTCTCTTTCTCAACCAGAGCACTGACGTCACCCCCACAGCGAGAACAAGCCCTTCAGCTGGTGACCGCCGCCATTTCAGCGGGTATCTTCAACGATCTCGGCTCGGGTTCGAATGTCGACGCATGCGTCATCACTGCAGCGGGCACTGAGATGCTGCGCAACTTTGTCAAACCAAACGAGCGTGTGGAGAAGGAGCGTAAATACATATTCAGGCGGGGAACGACAGCTTGGAAGAGCGAGAGCATTAGAAATTTGATCGTCGACGAGCAGGTCACCCCTGTCGTAGGCGAGGCCATGGATGTTAGCTAGACGGATGTCGCCAAATGTACACTAGTCGATGCACAACGTCACTCAGACCTCCGGATCGATGGCATATACGGATAAAATAACGAGGCACTAGAAATACTGTTGCATGTACAATTTATCTATACAGTGAGTGGTTCGAAAGGATGCAAACGAATGTTGTACACATGCAAAGTGAGATGCCACAAGCCACGATCAGTGACTTAGTTCAACGCCGCCAAGTCTGGTGCTGGAGACACGACTGCTACCAGCACGGAGATATCTACAGAGCCATTTTAGAACTCGACACAACGACCAGACAAGGAACACTCACCATCAATTTTACCGCCCTTGAAAGTCTTTCCTTGTTCCCTCGCTCGTCGAGCAAACGGTATCTCGTCTTCCACGTCCCCATCATCGTCTGCAAAACTCTTCCCCCTTCTCTCCGACACCCGACGGGCCCTCGAGCACAGCGCCTCGCTCAACATCCCCGCAAGCGTTCTCCGACCAAGCAGTCCCATGCCCTTCCCCTGCTCTGTATCCTTCAAAAACGACCTCTTGAACCGCACGACCTCATCCAACACCTCCGAGTCCCACAAGTTGTCGCTCAGTCCATCGCTCGCTAGGATGAGAATATCGTCCGCTTGTACGGGGAGTTCGAGGATCTGCGCATCGCCGGGTCGGGCAGAAGAACTTGGCCCGAGTTGCACAGGCGTGTTAAAAGCCCACCACATCTCAGCACTGCGCCAGGCAACGTGCTCGTCCCGTACTAGCATACCCATGCAGTCGCCCAAATGCGCGATCTTGAGAACCGCGTCGTGCGTGGGCTTCGGCGGGGCTGGCAGGTTGAAGAGTATCGGACGATGGGGAGAAGATCCGGGAGGTGTCGGTGGTCGCGAATGTTGAAGAACCGCGACGAGTGCAGTCGAAGATCCGGTCTTCAACGGAACGATCCTTGGTTGCGGGACAAAGGGTGTCTCCGGCGGTGGCGAAGAAGCCGGAGATGAAACCACAGTATCACGGGGTCCCATGGAAAGAGGCTGTTCTTCGGGAATGGAAACAAGCGAGGATGGCTGCGCCACCTGTGCAGTCGACTCCTCGGGCACGACATGTGCTTTAATCGTTTTTTCATATGCACGTTCGAGAATCATGAGTATGTCCAAGCCATCCTCAAGTTCCTCGAGCGAATCTTCCAGCTCCTCGTTGAGCTCCTGGATGTCGGTATTCCATGGCCATGCGTCATTGAGGGCTGTGCTGCCTGTACGTCTTGGTGAGGCGCTGCGGGCCGGGGATGCTTCGCGACGCTGAGAAGTGCATGCATCAACTTCGAGGGCCTCAGCCGAACAGTGGTGCATCAACCGCCGAGCAAAAAGAGCGCTAGGTGAAGGGTCCTGAGAGCACCGTTTCGATGCGCCATAGTCTGGACATCCAGTCAGGGTTGATTTTAATGAGGCTGAAACGACGTCCACGTACCCCTGGCCCGCGACCAGCCCCCAACACCATCGGCTACGCCCATGGCGTTTTCGCGGATAAAGTAGGCATCTTCGCCTACTTGGACAGCAAGGCTGAGGTCCTCCATGAAACATCCAGTGGAGACTCCAGCGCCGCCCATGCCTGATTTCTTCTTTGCATGCTTCGGAATGCCGTATGCACCGACATCCAGGTGATATCGCATGCGATGCCGCTTGACACGCGGATGCGAGTCGGACTGATCAGAAAGCGACACATTACAAAACGGGATCGGGGGAAAGGAGGAATACGGAAAGAACCCCGCGGACTGATGGGACGCGGGTATCACGGGCAGCGACGAGGAATTCGCCTGTGGTGAGGTGAGTGCGAGGGAAAAAGGGGGTTGGCCGGACGTCTGGCCCTGTCCGTGTGGCGAGTTGTGCGAGTGCGGGCTCGTCCCCTCGCCTTCCGCTTTGATGGGAAGGCGCGACGTAGAGACGATGTGCGGATTGCCTGGGCGAGAACTGGGAGGGGGTGGCGGCGAGTCGAAAAAGGCGAGTGGCCCGGAGGACGAGTTCGCTGTGTACAACGAGCGGGACGACGGGGCCGAGTTCGAGCGAACTCTGGATATCGCGCTGGCCGATGTCGAGGGGGTGCGGGGGAGTGCGGTGTACAACCGCTTCTGGATGGTCTTCATCGTCGGACGCGGTGCGCTCATGGTATTGGTAGTTGGTCCACGACGGCGAGAACAACGTCGGACAGGCTGTCGTCGCTGTCGGCGACGATGCGGAGAGACACAATGATGATGGATGCAAACAGACAAGCGTGAAAAAGTGATGCATGTGATGTCCCGGCTAGTCGGGAAAACCCGGGACGCACATTCCCCGATCACAAAGCCAAAAATTGCGATAAGAATCTATGTAGATACGTATTCGAGCATGTGCATACGAGGCTTCGCCGGTCTTGGTCCTTTCACGCCTTCTCCGTCGCCGTCACCTCGTTCAGCGCAGCATCTGCCTTTTGCAGGTCCCTCTCACTCAAACTCTTCAGCGCACCCACGGCAGGTGTGCTTACCCCAGAAGACCCCGCGCGTGAACGGACCTTGGTGACCAGCGGGCTATCGCAGGCACCCAACGCGGAAATGAAGGGTCAATGTCAGACAAAACCTTGATAAGGACAGCCACGTACAAAGGATACCCATCCTCCTCCTCGTCCTGGGCCGACTGTGGCCATGGATACCCACGGTAGTCACTCGTATGCAGTCGCTCCATCTGGAAAGCGGTGAGCCCGAGTTAGCCTTTCCCGCCCTGGATGGCTCACCTCCTCGGTAAGCGTTCCCATGTCCCCCGGAGTGGCGATCCCCGACATGCGCAGACGAGGGCTCGCAGGGGCAGACGGGAAGAATCGCTCCATGCTCGCCCCAAACCAATCACTATCCTCGTCATCGCTCGCATTCAGGAATGCGTCCGGATATGCCCGCCTTAACGCCAATTGTCTCGATTTGGAGTACTCGACGCCAAGGTTTTTCCAGTCCAACAGCGGACTCAATCGCTCCACCCGGTTGCGTTGGTTAATCCGTTGTCGCCGTGTCTTGTTCGTGAATGTGAACATGAAGCTGGCCAGGCTGTTGATAGCCTCCTCAACAGACTGCATCCGCCGATCGACGATGTAGCACCCTTCATCCTCTGGTCTTTCGATGAGGTCTTGCATAAAACACCCGAATCCAGACAAATTGGTGGTGACAGACGGTACACCCATCTGATCTCGCAGTCAGTAACTTGATCGTCATCAATATCGGACGCATTACTCACAACCGTGCACTCTGCTGGGGTGTAACCCCACGGCTCATAGTAGCTTGGGAACACACCGAGGTGGCACCCTCTCACGAACTCCTCATAGTCAAGGCCCAAGATGGGGTTGTTCGAGTTCAAAAAGTCAGGGTGGAAAATCACCTTGACCCTGTCAGATGGGGAATTGAACAATTTGACGCGGCGAAGTTGGTTCAGAATGGGGTCGTTGGCATCATCCGCCATGTTGTGCGTGACAATCGCGGGGTACAAGCTGCGTTTCAGCGCAAATATCCGCCGCTTCAGCAACACCTGGTCCTCCGCAGATAAGAGGGTATCCGGTTGGAGGTCCATTTTGCCCTCCCTGCGGGGTCAAGAATATGAAACCATCATGGATCGGTCGTCGATAGCACATACCCGTGATACCTTGCAGCATGGTCGAACAAACGAGCACCGATTCGGTTTTGTATTTCAATAACGGTGTCTTTTAATTGCTTCATGACAGCTTGCCCTTTAAGGGCCTCGATCGTGTAAGAATTCGTCGCAGCGGGCATGATGATGAACGCAACGACGGTCGTCTTCGAACCCGATTGTTGAAGGCGATAGTTTAGACCTGTTAACGACGTAGTGAAACAAAGATCAGGCATGACAACGAAGACCTGCTTACGTGCAAGAGATTCGATGAACATATCCACCCCCTTGTTTCGATACTCGTAGCGACCAGCGGTAAACATCTTTCAGAGATTTCAGTCACATCCATAAACGATCAACGCCAAGAACTGACATAGAGCGTATTGTCGAGATCGAAATCATAGTAACCATAAAAGTGTCCCCGGACGAACTCGTGGATCTTGGCTTTTGCTGTCGCGTGCAAATTCTGGAACTCGTGCATCGCTTGGAACTTGACAACGTTGAGCCCATTGGGCACTATACCGTCCGGCTTGCGCTTCAAAAGATGTTCCGACTCGTACGCCGTGATGTCCGACACCGTCGTGAACACGTCCGAGCAATGTGCGGACGCACGTTCGATACAATAGCGGTGGTATATGCCACGCTTGCCAGCTTCGTGGTCGACGTCAAAGTACTGGAGGTTGTTGTAAAAATCGACACTGCCGGCACAGAGGTAACGACCGAGGAGGGTCGCATGGGTCGTGAACACGGTCGTGACGTCGATGTGTCTCTTTCGGCAGAGCGGGATGGCGACGCCGGCCTGCCACTCGTGAAAATGGGCGACGACGGCAGTGTGGAGCTGTTGCGCCACATACTGAACGATCGTCGGCCGAAACTGGTCAGTGGAGAGAGAACGGGAGACGACGGATCACGCACCTCCCCGAGGAACCACGCGACGAGGTATCCAAAGACGATCGTATCGTTCGTCTCGGTGTCGTGGGGCGGGGATGGGATGCCAGCCAGATTCCAGAGGTCTGCCTTCCACTCATCGAGTCGATGGAATGCGCTGCCGGTGTCGAACAAGAGCACGCGGGGCGCACCCTCGATCAGCCAGCGGCCGTAGAGACACTTGACGCCTTCGGCGCGCATGCCGTCCAATGTGGCTGCGAGCACGGGATCGGTGGGCTCCTGCGCCTCGACCTCCATGGGGGCAGTTTTGTACATCAGAGGGCCGATGAGGGTGTATCGATCACCATACTCTGCGACGGTGACGGGGACCTTGGTTTTTATGACGGTGTAGATGCCTCCGACCTTGTTGGCGACCTCCCAAGCACATTCGAAGAGAAGATGGTTCTGCACGTCGCGCTTTGGCGGTTCTGTGGCCTGCTCAGCCATGACCAGATATTCGCTGTGAGGGTAAGTGGAAAAGCGGAGCGGGCGGATAAGCGGCGGACGAGTGGAGTTGAGTTTTCATACGTCCGGATCGAACACACGTGAGCAAGATCTCAATGGGGTTTTCCTAATGCGGTAACTAATCGTATAGGCTTGACTCGTATTCTATGGGCGTTTGAGAGCACAAGAAGCACGTCCCACTCCAACGACGCCAATTTGGCAATGCAGTGGTGCAGACCTTCAGGCAAAGGCCGCCACGACAAGCGCCGTAATCGCAGAAGACAGCAAATTGACCTTGGGCGCCCCGTCAGTACGGGACGAACGGAACGCGGCGATGCACGAACCTGGTTATTGGTCAACACGTTTATTCCGCTGATTACCTTGATGGACTCGTTCTTGTCGGGCACTGATTCGTCCTGGAGAATCCATTTCTTGTCCGTAGAGTAGCGCGTACGTTGTAGGGTCGCTCCAAGCAGGGAATCGAGCTGGGCCACGCCGGTGATCGTACGACGATCGTGGTAGCGCAGAGAAGACGATGACACACCATGGACCCAAGGATTCCCGCGGCCGAGCCCCACCCAATCAGCGTGGGGAGCAAACGCGTCCACTCGGCTCTGCAAACACTGTTTTCCACGACCAGGCTCACGAATTGCGCAAGCCCAATAATGCATCCACCTATGCCTGACGCGATCGTGCCTCCGACCGAGATCGCACCATTCGTCCCTGCAGGTACCGTCTTCAGCGTCGTGACGAGAACAGGTGGGGAGCTCGAAAGGATGCCCAATTCCGAGGCAAGCGTGTCCCCGAGGCAGCAAGCGAATTGGCTTGAGAGGATGTTGTAAGGCAAATCACGCATGCGGTGTGAGAGACGCACCCCAGGGTCACAAATACGAGGGCACGAGAAAGGCCATCAGCTACAGCAGGCGACATGGGACACCAACTGTCGCTTGAGTACACGTCAAGGCCACGAGGTACATGGATAGCTCGAACGAGCAAGGACCAGGGTAACGCGTCCGGGGTAAATTTCACGCTCCATATCGCGCACGCAACGAAAGCCGTGGCGCTGTTGCAAAGAACCTGCCATCCGGTGCGGTAGCCACTGCCAGAACCGTGGTGACCTGCTTCGAGCTGAGCTTTGCGCTGCTTGCCCCCTTTGCGTGCTCGTCAAGCCATCGGCACGGTGAAGTTACATAGGGTGACCTACGCTTGGTCGCCTTGGATGCCAGCAAGTAGAACACCAGGAGGGATATGCCTACTGCGCGAACGTGCGTCGACATCAATGCGAAGCCGACCACGAACGCTGTTACAGCACCAGAGGGAGATAGCTTGCGAGTTTTGGCTCCATTTACACTTAGATATAAAGCGATGAGGAAAGGGAAGATGGGTAGCGTAGTCCAAGACATGGTAAGAGGCGCCGAACCGCCAGATTTCAACAAATTGATAACGGTATTGGCAGTGTCATGACCAATGCGAGCCGCAAATGCATTCGAAGCATCGGCAGCCATTTGGGCACTTTTTTTCGTTACATCAAAATAGTACTCTCTTCGCAGGCTCGACATATAAATACACCCGGGCCCTGTAAATTCAAGTGCCAACTTTAGAAGGTCTACCGAGGGACGATAACGAGACAATCGGCGTCGCAGACACCCTGCCCCGTCGACCCGCCCCCAAAGGTTCACTGTACTGCTTAGTCTCATAGTCCCACGTCGCAAACATCTGCGCGTCTGGAAGCGAAAACGACGACGCGTCTTGCCCGTTGGTCGTGAGCCCGTCTTCCCCTCCCTTTCCGCCTTGCATTGCAGACACGGTCAGCGACGAATTCCACGGTGCTGGAATACCTGGACCGTAATAAAGTTTCTGCGATCCTCGTTGCAGAACCGGTGGATGAGTGAGGCGTGACGTGCGCGACAGTACGGGACCCTATACATGCTAATCTCAGTAGAGCGTATGTTTGGAAGCAGGTATACGCACAGGGAGGACTTGACGAGCAAGCTCGGGAATCCTGGAGGACTGTTGCGAGGCAAGAAAGACGGTTTTGTCGTTGGAAAAGACGGGCCGAGGAGGCGCAGGCGGAAGCATTGGTCTCTTGTCCGAGTCCTTGTCGGTGTCCTTTCCTGTTCGAGTAGCCTCTAATGCACTGCGAGCAATGGGGTAGGATGGTCCAATAGGTGCGATGCGAGGAGGACACGGTACGACATTTGCGTACAGGGTCGACGGCGTATCCCATCGAGGATTATTTTGAACTTGAGAGAGAAGTGCCATCGCCACCTTGTGTTTCGCAGGGTTGGGTGGCCCTGGCTGAGAGACGGGATGGGTTAGTATGTGGTGGTAGGCTGCTAACAGAGCTTGTTGGGTCGACGGCGTCGGGAAGCGGGAGGGTTGGGGCTTGGACGTTCGCGTTGCAGAGGTTTGAGATGGTAGATGCCACGATGGCGTGTTAGCGAGGACGGACTCGGAGTATGGTACCTGGATGAGGTAGTCCCCGGCAGTAATCGATGTAATGTGTTGTGGGAGCGGTGATGGGGGTCTTTCCATCTTGACTGCATGGGGGGCAGGTGTAGGTGAGGGGGACTGCGGCTGGGAGGCATCAGGAAACGGTGGTAGAAAGTCTGGCGTGAAGGATGCTGTGGGATGTTCGCGATATGATAGCGGTTCTGTAAACTGGTCGACAGCTTGCACCGATCCGCCAGCATCACTCAGTTCATCGTCAGACTCTTCACCGTCCTCTTCTACGCCGTTGATGATGATTGAGACATCCTCAAGGAGTGGCGCGTAATTCAGAAGGATGGGATTGTCGTTGGGAACGAGTCCTTCTCCAAGGTAACCTACAGAGCAGAACGGGTTGATAAGCGTGGAAAACACCAAGCAGACCATACCTCGGAAATCTGCGAGGTCGTCGAGCCTTTTCGCACTGCTAGATGCATACCTAGACAGCTCAACCCCTTCCGTGCTGCCGTATTCGCTCAACTCATCCAAACTGGTCCCAAACTCTTCAAGGCAAGCGACCAAGTCGTGAACAGACAAGCTTGATCGCCCCGCGAGCTCGGAGAGGTGGCCACAAGCCGACGCCAGGAGAACGAGATATCTGGTCAACAAGTTGGAGAGAACGGACATTGCTTGTGCAGAGGTGCGAGCGAAGCTGTGCGCGTGCAAAATCTTCATTACTACTGCGTCGATGACCACAGCAGTAGCAGCTTGTGAAGCCATCCTGTTCTGACTTGTCGTAGCGTTCCGAGCCCCCAAGTGGTGGCTGTGTATGTTCCAGAATCCAGCCCGACAGATGCCGGTCGGAGTGGGAACCTCGACCAAAGATAATGGTAATGTATTCCTGGACCCTGTTGCACCTCTCGCACTCCTCACGCTCTCGTTCGAACCTCCAAGTCATTCTTCCACAGTCTCAGTTCTTCGTAGCACAGTCTGTATTGCTCCCACGAGATACACGTCGCAATACCATCTCCTTTCCTTTCCTCTGACTCGCACGAAGGCGCATCAAGTTTCCCTGCATAGGGAAAAAATCAGTGCTCCACACAAACCCACTACTTACGTAGCGGGAATTTTACATTTATCTATGTATTTGCAAGTACATATGTACTTCATTCCTTTCGCTACGTCAACAACATTCCTATTGCTACCAAACAACATAAATAGTGGACACCATGTCCTGCACCAGTACTCACTTTTCCCCGTTTCCGAATCCATCCATACGTTCTTCACATTCCGTTCTGAGTGAAGTTTCCACTTGGTGGTTTCCAGGGAAGCCCCGACACCAGAGACACCACGAAAAAATACACGACCACGATGAGAACGAACAAAATTGCGACTATCGGTGTGACCCATGAATCAACTGGCAGACAACGACGCTGCAGAACAATGACAATGCCACAGAACAGGATGAGGCCGATCAGGTAAGCAAATGTTCGAGGCCATGCATGTATGAACCCTATAGCCATGCTTAGCTCAGAGAGGCTGAAAGTGATAACATGGCGATGATAATACTTGCCTGCTGTCAGGAACATCAGAGAGAAGAAGACGAAGAGATAGGGAAGACGGAAAGAGATCAGATAGGTGAGGATCCCTCGTCGGGAATTCAAGAGTTCGTCTTCAGGGAGATTCCGCATTGGTACCTCGTGAGCAAATCCGAAGAATGCGAGTTGGAATGCGACGCCTGCCAGAGACATCACAAAGGCAGAGGATAGCGCGAAGTAGGCTTTAGGAGTGGTGTAATCAGCGAAAGGGACTGGCGGAGATGTCGTCAGAAAAACGACAGCCGTCGCCAGGATTACTCCCTGCTATTGAGAGAGGCCATCAGAGAACGATTAATGAAGAACGCACTAACACTAACCATTGTCACCACCGGAATCAAAAGGGCATGATGGCGCTCGTGAAACTGAATCCATCCGTCGTGCGCCTCAAGAAACATCCAGAAGGCCACGAGATTCCTCTGATCAACAGCGCAAAAACAGGCGACCGTGAAAAGGAAATGCGCTAGGAATCCCGTTGGCGCAACCCATGCCCTAGGCATATTCTGAGAGTTATTGGGAGGCATTGGAATGCGATTTGGATGGATGACAGGAGGACTGTTCAATAGTCCGTCAAAGCTGCGGTGGTGTGTATATGTGATGTTACCTTTTTTGCATGGGAAAGCAGGAAGGTGGGATGACTTAACTACGATATGTAACTTGCTAAGACAAAATGCAAGTTCCGCGCAGCCAAGCAGGCATTGCACGACGTCACTGCGGCCGGGGCACGAGGGGAATGAACACATTGTCGTGGGCACGCTGCTACTGCACCGTCTGCATGTGGCATGAAAAAACGTGTTGAACACCCATCCTCATAGCAGGCGTTTGTGTTGTGGCCTGGGTGAGGATACCGAGACTGGGAATATCAATTGGTACCGCGTGGTGAAAGCGTCGCGGTTGAGGCGCTGAAAGGCCTACCCAAAATCTGGGAGACGTTTGCGTCGTAACCTGAGGATACCGAGACTTGGAGGTTCGCTTTGTGCCGCGTGATGAAAACATTGCGGTTGAGGCGCTGAAATGCCTGCCCCAAATCTAGTAGGCGTTTGGGTCGTGGCCTGGGTGAGGCTTGGAGTTCCACTCCGTGCCACGTGGTGGGAGCATTGCGGTTGAGGCCCTGAAATGCCTCACCCAAGTAGCGTGGCTCTTATCAAATGCTGGCTTGCCAATTTACCGCTGCGGATTTTATTATTTTTATTTTTATTTTAATTCCGCTGGGACCTAACCCTAACTAGAGATTGGCGGGTGCCAATGTCATTTGCCTGGCGGCTGCCAAATTGTGTCAATTCTGGAAGGTTGCCAATGCCATGCCAATTCTGGCAGGGTCCAGCCAAACATCGCGATGCGGCCTTACCTTAAATACTGCAGTTTTCAAGCCTTGCCAATTACTTCTGCTCTGCGATGTCTTGGCTCATGCTCGGCTTTCCGAGCTCAATCGTCTCTGCTTCCTCCTCCACGACCATTTCGTCGGACCCCGCAGGCGTCAAGACGGACAGTTCCTCCCGCTTCTCTGGTGACCTGGTGCTCAACTTGAGGCTTGAGGACGTTGACGTTGATTACGCATCCCTGGGCCAATACCCTTCTTCGTCGACCACCCCCATGTCGGAATCGCCATCCATCTTGTTGAGCTTTTTGTACTGGCTTATCCTGGGGACACGACATGAAGAGACACAGAATGGACTGCAAGTCCGCGACCGATATAACGCTCGTTTGGCCAAATTGTTGGTCCTCGTACGTTTCCTAGCCAACTTTTTTTTGCCACAGCTGACATCTCTCAGTAGCAGGGCATTGTGTTGTTCCTCTCTGCGGTGCTCTTCAGTGTTGTGCTGCCATTCACTTGTCGGTGGACTGGATGCACGGAACAAGAGTCTCGTCGATTGTTGTCATTCTCAATGGCGATCTCTCTTTCCGGGCAATTACTTCAAATTGTCCTTCTTTGTACGAACCTTGAGAGTTTTCTAATCGGATTTCGCCACGGAAGTTCCGCGAGATCAAGCATGATCTGCATCAATTCCCTGCGGGAGATGTGTGGAAATGGATTGCTTGTCCTCTCTTTACCGCACCTCCTCTTCATCACGGCGGTAATCTTTCTTTTCTGCGGTAGGTTAATTTGCTGTTTGCCCTCGTTCTTATCACAATCGTTTGCAGGGGTCACGCATATCTTTTTATCGCTTCCATGATCATCCCATACAGGTCAGGACCAACGATGCTGTGAGTGGACGTTAGACCTGCGCCATGTTCGCGAATAACATCTCCCGCAGCTCAGAGGGTCATTGTATAATTGAGATTTATATTTGGGACGTGCAAGTACACCTCCGGAAGCTTGCGGCAGGGGGTTATGGTTCTGAGCCCAATATACCAATACTTAGACCGCGAACAAGGATGAACGTATTTCAGCGCAAAAACAATGGCACAATGTATTTCTCTTCCATCTCTCGCAGTGCATCGTGTACAATTGACGGTGTGACACTACCGCCTGGCTCACACATGTATTATTCAATGCCCAGGGACAACCGAAATGCCCATTACTACTTTCTGAGGAGCTACTCAAGTGGCCGTTCGAGATAGTCCTTCGAGAACGTGCGTGCTGTCGCCATATTTTCCTGAGTCTCAAATGAGAGACCGGGAAGCCACGACGAGAGTCGGAACTCTTGAAACAGATTCATCTCGAGTTCGAACAGGAAACAGGAAATGTAGTTGACCCACATCACGAAAAGGGAACAGCGCGCACGATTGTGACCCAGCATTTCGGAAGGACGGCCTCGTGTAGTGGTGGCGCACGTGTCGAACAATGCCATTCCTACTGTTCCTACCGACTCAGGCGTCGCCGTTTTGGATGGAGCCTATTTGTGCATCCGTATTGATGGGTCTTATGGTCATCAGGATGCAGAATAGCGATGGCGGGTGGGAAACTGACTCTCGTCGCGACCTGGAGGGGAACAGAGGGTATGGCGCATGTGACCACATTGATCGCCTCTGTCCTTGGAGACTAACGGCAGTATCAAGCTGCGTTCCTCCCGATCCGATCCTGGTTCGGACGCTGGGTGTGTGATGCCGGCCCTGGGGATTGAGGTTCTCCGTGGAGGGGGGGTCGTGCTTCAAGGAGCATCCTATTCAATGAGAGGGAGCGCCGAGACAAGCGGGAGGAAGATCTCATTTTGTGCGTGGACGTGGTGCCACATGAGTGGGTTGGAGCGCGAGATGGGGTAATGCGAGATGCAAGCGGTGCTGAACGTCGACATCGAGGGGTCGGGGTGAGATGGTGTGGCTTGGTTGTATGGAGTGGTTTGGGAAATGCGAATTGGATAATGTGGGCTGAGTTGGCTGGGGTGGTGGTCACATCTTAGGGAATGGATGGACTTATCTATTTCAATTTCTGTGGGAGAGGGGTGGTGCGTGCTGGTGAACAAGGGCATTTGCATGGAAAGAGGTACATATGCTTCCTCGCAGACGGACGACATCACAAGTGGTTGCTGCGTATGTTTTTGAGTAATGCTTCTACTTAGATTCACAAGTACCATATGTAGAATTCTCATCGGGTAGTCCTTTTACCGGGTTGCCTTGTCTGCCGAGTGCTCACCGGTGAGATCCCATTTACCAAATAGGAGACTGGAACAGACGGGGATCAGAGGTGAACTCGAGATAGTTCAAAGACATACTCGAACGCGGCCATGATGGTCCATTTTCGGTTGTCCGCTTCGGGGAAGACCAAAGATCGCGGGCCATAAAATACCTAAAGCACAGTCGGTCACGAGAAGGCGCTAGGTTGCCTTGGACACACCT
>JBBPQL010000513.1:0-23581 GCA_038092515.1 Boletus subparvulus | reverse complement strand
AGATCAGTAGTGTTACAGAAGTACGCATTGCAACAGATGCTGACATCATCATAGACACAATCAAGGATATCCTTTTTGATCTTAAGGAACCAGATCTCATTCCATTATGGAAACAGTATGTACTCAAAGATCGGGTCTTCTATGACGAAAATGGAAAGATCTATGTCCCTGATGATCAAGCATTGCGCTTAGATATTGTCAAACTACACCACGACACCCCAATCGCAGGACATCCGGGTAGAGAAAAGACACTAGAACTAGTCCAAAGAAGCTATACTTGGCCTGGAATGAGTACATTCATCAAGGAATACACAAACCAATGTGAAAGATGTGCCCGAATGAAACCATCTAACCTTGCTCCGCCAGGAAAGCTTCACCCCCTAGAATTACCAGACACCCCATGGACGGAAGTCACCGCAGACTTTACTACAGACCTACCATCATCCAATGGGTTTGACTCAATCCTAGTAGTAGTAGATCACTTCTCAAAGGAAGTAGAGTTTATTCCCTGCAACAAAACAACCACAGCTCTTGACACTGCACCACTCTACCTCCATAATGTATGGAAGAACCATGGACTTCCCAGCAGCATAGTATTAGATCGAGGACCACAGTTTGCATCACAAGTCATGAGAGACTTATGTAAACGGCTAGGCATCCAACCAAAACTCTCCACCGCATTTCACCCACAGACAGATGGACAAACAGAGAGGATGAACAGAGATCTTCAACAGTACCTTCGTCTCTTCACAGCGGAGAAACAACATGAATGGGTTGATTGGCTACCAATAGCGCAATTCTCCTATAATACCAAGAAACAAGCTTCTACCCAGAAATCACCTTTTGAAGTGACATGGTCCTATAGTCCACAAATGGGCTTTGAGCAAAGAATCACTAAAGCCCCTGCTGCAGAAAAGTTCACTACAATAATGCAGAATACCTTAGCTCAAACAAAAGCCAATCTAGAGAAAGCACAAGAACAGATGAAAGTCCAAGCAGACAAACATAGATCATTCGCCCCCAAATATCAGATTGGCGATAAAATCTGGCTTTCTACTGATAATTGAAAAGTCACATGTACTTCCAAGAAACTTACAGAATGGTGGCTAGGACCATACGACGTCACAAAGCTTGTAGGAGATAACACTGTCAGATTGCATCTACCAAAAACAATGTGCATTCACCCGGTAGTAAATATCTCTCGTGTTCAACCATACAAAGAACCGCTAGAAGGACAAACAACTATTCGACCTGGCCCAGTGAAAGTCACTGAGGACAGAGAAATCGAATATGAAGTAGACCATCTTGTTGATATCTGAAAGAAAGGCCAACATATGGAATACCTAGTCCATTGGAAAGGTTACACTGAAGAAGATCGCACATGGGAACCAAAGGGTAATCTAGGAAATGCTAAAGCAGCATTGGACCTGTTTCATGAAAGAAATTCCCGAGTCAACCTCTGGATGATGTTCAGTGAGCATACCAAGCTTTACAATCCATACACTGATTGCCTGGAAGTCGATCCTTAGAGAAGGGATAGTGTTACAGACCCATATTAATTTTCCCAGATTTCTCCCTATTTTTCTTGATTTTCTAGAGTGACTTTCGCATTTAGCCCCTATCTATTAGCCCCTATCATCCGAAACCAACGAATGCTCAAGTCCCTTCACAGTCCAGACCCTTTCACCTCATGGGTACCATGTGTATTGCAGTGTGCCTCATGTTCGCCACATGCTCGCCTCATGTCGGCCTCACCAATCACACATGGCACACAGCCTTGCACATGTTCACCTCATGACTCACACATGCACACTGCCTACCTCACCTTACCCTCATGGTTAGCTTCTCTTCCATTACATGGCTGTACTGATACACCTGTTATCCTCATATATGACTCATGGAGGAGTCATGTAGCATAGCATATCGTTCGATCTAGTGTACACATAGCCAAACCCCTGTGTAGTATATAAAGCCTCAATAGAGTGCCAAGAGGACCTCAGTCTTGTCCTCTTGGAGATTTCCCATTGTCTCTAGGAGCTACCAGATCAACCCTATTGTCACTACTTGAACTACTAGCGCTATTAGTGAGTGTTGGTTGTTTCACAATTAGTAGTATATTACAGAAGATCCACATGGTCTGCAACCATATCCCCCTCCTGCTCCACAATCATGTGAATGATGGTATCAAACTGGTTCCCAGATGTCATCTGGGGCAATGTCTCGCCATCGGGTCTGACACACACCATGTCTTTCTGAGAAGTCATCCATCCATTCATAAAGTTGATGAGATCTTGCTTTTGTGCAAACTTCAACATTTGGAGTGCCTCCATCAGGAGGGGACTAATCTGGTTGTGCTTCTTCATATTGGTCTTGGAACTTGATGAGAAAATGTGCTCACATGGTACAGCGGATGCCTGGATTGGAAGGTAATCCATCACCATTTGAAAGACCATTGGAAACCTAGCACTTTCAAGCTATTTAGTGGTTCCATGTTAGATTTGCTACTGTGTTGTTCTTAATCACTTACCCCCCAGAACGCCAGCAGATCCATCTTTGCATGTGAGGTGGTTGCTATGTAGGAAGAAAACTCTTCCTTAATTGATTGTGGACCTTCGTCTTGAGGTGAGATTTGCATATTTGGAAGACCATACAAGGCTGCCAATGTCATGAAAGCATGTGGCTGGCCAGAGGATGGTACACTGGCCAGTCTAGGATTGGAGCTGAAATCCATAGTGGCCCGGTATTGGTGCATCTGTGGTGATTAATTACTAGATTCATTTTTTTTGGTCGTATGAATGAAACTACAAGTCTATGAGACTACAACAAGTGTGCCTACCTATTCCAAAATGCGTGACTTCATGGCAGCAATTTCACTTTGCCAATGCCTCTGTATCCATGAGAAGTGTATGCATGGGTCCACAACTATCATGGAGGGAATTGAGCTGTCGTACTTGTGACTAAAAAAATATATGTACTGCTTACACATTGCATATATGTAGGTCTTGTTGTTGTGTATGAGCTTGTGATATTTGAGTGCTGTTGGAAGGCCCTCCAGAACGAAGGCGCCGATTTGAGGGTGCTGTGGTGATGACGAAAGACTCTGCCATTGTAAAGTAAATGTTTCATAGGTGGGAATAACACCACCGAGCAATGGACTGTGTTCGCCACACATCATTTGCTGAAAGGCCAATGGCACCTGACATCAAGAGCATGTGGACAAGTGTTGGAAATATGTAAAATGCCTTACTTTGAGTGTAACTTCCAGGTCTTGCAGCACTTCCCAGGCAAGGGTAGGTAGCTTGTACTTAGTCAGATCTGCATTTTGAGGTGTGGCTAAGTGAAAATTGATAGCCTGGCATCCAGTATATCAGCAGAGTTTGCAGATCAATGTAGTATGTATGACACATGCCTGGCATAGTGCATGGAGACAGTTTATCATGTTATAGATGGAATCCCCATGGGTTTTGACATTGAGAAGTAAGTGGACAACTGGGAGAGAAGTGGGTGCACCAGCTGAATCTGTGAACACTTCTGTCTTGTTACTGGTTTTGATCATTTGGCAAAATGCTGTTTGCCGTTGACTGGAGGCATGAACAGCATTAACAAATTCCCTCCCAAGGTTCATAGGATTACTTTCCACCGCATCAATGTACTCAGTCTTCTCGATAACCTTTCTGTGGCCATTGATCCATGTGCGAGGGACATTGCTGAAATCGGCTTCAGTATACCTGTTCAGAGTGCGCTGAACACAGAGGTTAATAATATGGGGGAAGCATCGTATGAAAACTCCCACTCAACATTCAAGAGCTCGGAAAGGGTGCGCAGTGCAGAATCATTGTTGGTTGCATTGTCCATCGTGAAATGGCCCACCTACAGTGACTCCAAAAACCCTTTCCATACTAACCTCAAGCACCACCAAACACTGGGGGAATTGCACTTAGCTTTGGTGGAGTTAAAAATAGAATGTACCCTTGGCTACAAGATTTCCCCCTTGGTAATGTGATTTTATTCACACGCTGCTGAGATATGGCCAACCAAAAACAGTAATACCATGGAAAGGGTTTTTTCACTTTTGAAATACAAAGGGTATTTGGATATTATTAGTACTTGGTATAGCCTTCTTTTGCTCTAAGCACTCCCTGAACTCTCCTAGGCATGTTTTCAATCAAATTCTGACACTTCCAACTGGTATCCTATCTCACTCTACTTGAACCCTCTTCTACAATTCAATAATCCTATTTGGGGGATTTTTATACTCTGGAAGCCTGCTCTTGAGCCAGCCGCAGAGATGTTTGATAGGGTTGAGGTCTAGTCTTGAATTCCTGCACTTCTAGCCACTTCTTGACCATTTTGCAGGTGTGCTTGGGGTCATTATCCTACTGAAAGATGATGTCAGGAGCATTGAAACCATAATACTCCAGGGTTTCCTGGAGTTTATCATTCAAAATCTGAATGTAGAGATTCCCATCCATCCTGTCATCAATTCTAACAGCAAAACCAACTCCCTCTCAAGTCATATGGCCCCACATCCTCCTCCAAACTTGAGGGTTCCATCAAGCAGTCTATCACAAAGCCCCTCACCTGCTCTTTTCCATGTCCATTTACATCCATCTGACCCTAGGCAATTGATTTTAGTCTCCTCAGACCATATTGCCTTTTTGCAATCCTCTACAGTCTAATCCTTGTGGGAATAAGCATGGTCCAAGTGAGCTTTGCAATGTCTAGCAGAAAGAAGAGGGCATGTGGACTTCACCATGGACTTCATACCAGCTTTCTTCAAGTGGAGATGGATGGCATTGGTGGAAAAAGGCTGGATGATGATATTGTTAAGGACTTTGGTCACTTGAACAGTGTTTTCAGCTTTTCCAGAGGTTATTAGATGTTGGTCATATTGAATATTGGTAGGAGGAAGCTTGAAATGACCACTTCCAATAGCTCTGGGAAGGGCAGAATACTCATTACAATGAAGGTTTGATATGGCAGAAGGGCTGACACCAGTTTCCTTGGAAATTGATTCACCAGAAAGGCCAGTATTAAGCAAGGAGAGAATGATGCTTTATTGGGCAAGAAGAGGAGATCTGACCATACTGGTGGCTGAGAATGAAGAAGTGTGTGAACTTTTTTAAACTCAGACATATTGCTTATATGTATATCTTTGTTTGTGGTGACAAACAATGGCAATTATTCTATTGTTTGACTGAGATCCATGTCATCAGTTTAAAAGTGAAAAAACCCTTTCCATGGTATTATTGTTTTGGTTTGGCCATATCTCAGCTGTGTGTGAACCAAATCACATGACCCAGGGTGCGCTCTTGTAGCCAAGGGTATGTTCTATTTATAACTCCACCAAAGCTAAGCGCGATTCCCACGGTGTTTGGTGGTGCGCTGCGTGCACCACTGTTGAGGTTAGTATGGAAAGGGTTTTTGGAGTCACTGCACATGATGTTCTTCAGTCTATCCATATAAGCTTGGGACTGGAGCATGCTTACCTTTTTGACTGCGATTTCTGCATCGTCAGAATTCTGAGGAAAGCCTTCCCAAGCTCTGTCCCTGTATGTTCTTGAGAAATATAACGGAATGCGATCAGCGCGATCTTCAGGAAAGAGCGCCGGATCTCTCGTCATGTGCGATCCAGTGCACTGTCATGGTGAGGTATGAGTCGTGGTTTTCTGAAGGCCACATGTCTGTAGTAAACGAGATTTTACCTACAGACTCCTAAGGAACATGATATCATTATCAAGTGATTTATCAGAGACCGATCAATACTCACCTTGAGTTCCGCCTTAACAGTATCAAAACTCTTTCTCCAAGCTGCAAGGATGAGTTTGCACATCTTCGTACGATGTGGAATATCTGAGTCTTGAAGATCACCACGGAGTATGAGAAGGATCCTGCAAAATGCCAGGCACTCAACAACATTGATTGCCTGGGTACACTGATCAGTATTATTGTGAGGACGATGGAATAATCACATACTTCATCATATGTAACAATGAAGTTGATGAGGCTTTCTTGCAGCACTGGGATTGAAATTTTGGGTAAACCAGCAGCCAAGTTGGCTTTGAGGCATGGACCAATACCAATAGGCATACTATCGCCTGGCTAGGGCGAGGGCGGGGGTGGGAGATCGCTAATGGTCACTCTGGGTTTGGATAGAACTGCTCTCAGAGTATTGAATGAGTACCCTGAATAAAATGCAGCTTTGAGAAGCTTGGACTGCATGTGCCAGCCATTCTTTTGGAGCATCTCTAAATGTGCGAGGGTGTGCCTCATCTCCAGGTGGCTTCGAAGTGGTCCATTCAAAGTTTTGGTGCTGAATGTACACTGATGCTGAGTGGATTGACCATGCTGAGCGCATTCTAAGCTGAGCTCCCTGTTCCGGGTGTCCACCATGCCCAAATCAATGTATCAGATGTGAACGAATGACTAAAAGACTAAAAACGCACTCGCATGGTATACAGACGGCATGTCCTAACTCTTTCCTGAAGAAGTGGCATATGTCAAATGCAATGGTCTGGGACCTCGCCTGGGTTCCCGAGTTGGAAGTAGCGAGGGGGTTGGTTCCAGCTGTATTGACAGCCAGGGTGGCTGCAGTCTCCATGGCACTTCGTGTTCCTGCTCCCTCACAGGAAGGTGACGAAGACGATGGTCATTGTCGGAGGGAGGAGGAGAATTTTGATGAATGTTGAACAGCTCTCCCTTGTCTCCACTCTTGGCAGCCCGGTATTGTACAGATTGGCATCGTTGCCGAGCAGGACGAACTTCAGTGCCCAGAGCCTGACGGACAGTAGGAACAGCTGGGGTGGGCGAAGGAGCCTGTGGGCAAGCTTGATGGCCTTCCTTCCAGTTTCCATGGCCTGTCATGCTCAGAGTGCTCAGAGTGATGCAGAAAAAAAAAACTTGGAAAGAGGAAAAGTTCCTGCTGTGCACCTTTGGAACTTGGATGGTCAAATACTAGGCAAGTGTACCTCAGGCCCTTGGCGACCTTGCGGCGGCCTGGATTTTAGTCAATTGGCCTGCTGGTGTTTGTACATCATGTTTACAACGCTGTCCATTGAATCATTCAATGACTATGACCGGATGATGATTTATGTAATCGCTACTACAATCTAAGAGTCCAAGAAACTTGGTATTCAATCATGCAAACAACTATCAAATTGTTGGAAGCAAACAGAAAGTAAACAATTCATGAATATGCAGACCAGGCCCGTTGAACCTGTACATAAATGCGACAATCAATGTTCTTGTAAGCTTCAAAACTCAGGCATGCATTGTGTAGTACGTACCAAGGGAGACACCCTCTTTGCAATATAACTTGGCATCTTAGCCAAGCTTGAGGGCCTTGTGAACAGGTAATAGAACGAGTGATACAGGTGGGAGGAGCGTGGGATGATGAAGAATCTGGGTTGTCGACATTCGATCCAGAGTTTGTGTCGTCCTTGAAGTCTTCATCGTCAGAGTGAGGGTGCTTCTGTCCATGGAATCTAAAATTGTGCCATGCTTGAGACTGCTCATGAGCAGTCAAACCTGCTGCAGCTACCAGCCCAAGCTGAACAACTTTCCAATTAATGGAAAAAGAGACATCAGTGTTTTCCAGCTCCTCTATGTTGGTGGTTGGATCGAGTTTTTGGGAGAATGAAATGATCAGGTCCCTAGCCTTCGCCAACCCTGTATTAATCGCCTTTGTGACCTGCTCCATTTCGATAGAGGGAAAGAGGGACTTTTCGATAGTAGCAGTGTAGCACGTCAAAAAAAGTCTGAGGCACAAAAACACGACTTACACCATGTATTGTATGCTCACGATTGATATTGATCTTCTCACTGTCATTGTTTTTCACCCATACATAATAGTCCGTAGATGTAATGTTGCACCATACGTGGTTGGCGATGTCGACTGTTATCAACTGAGGCTCAGTGATGCCAGTAACTTGCTTCCTGAGACCCAGGAAGCTCTTGGCATTACGGCATTGATCCTCATCAGTGAACTGAGTCCACGTGTTTGTCTCCTCTTTTGGGCTCTGGTAGTCTCGGGTTTCTGCTACAATGATCACCACGACGAGGACCACTTCTGGGTGTGCATCAATTTCTTTCTTGTTCTTTGTCCATAGCAGATCTCAGTCCTGGAAGAATGTGCACTTGATGAGCACAGGGATTTCAGGGATTTCAGGGTCAGATAGGGATGCAAGTAGCAAGCTGAGATTGGGAGTGGGTGTATATCTGTCTTTGGGCGACTGAAATGGAAGATTCATCTCGATGCTATCCTGTATCATGTACCTGTCATATGGGAGGTTGTGTACTGTGGAGCTGATACTTTCCCTAAAGTCAGTTAGTAGCATCTCATGTATGGATCATGGCATCTCCACAATGAGAATGGAGTCGCATGGACTGTATGTTAGCCTATAGTTGTGGGTAAGGGGTGTAAGCCCCATGTTGGGGGAACTGCTTGCAACACTTACTTCGGTTTTCTCTGAAAGTATCCCCTTTCTCGCACAAGGTACGCAATCACTTCGAATTCTTGGATGCTGATGTCCTCAAAGAGATGGTTACTCTGGCATTACAATCAATCTGGGGGGCTCTAAACTGAAATTTTCTTACCATGAATGTGTTCATAGCGAATGTCTCCCTCCGATGATCAGTACCAGGGCAATCAGGCAATAGAAAATGCTGAATAATTTTCTTGAATGAACCTTGAAGGACATGGGTTTTAATCTGCATTATATGAGAAAGTACACATACCTGAGTTCAAAACAGCTGCAGCAAAGGGCTGTGGCAAAGATTGAATGACTCTGTGGAACATTTCGTCTGTCTCATTTTGTGGCAGAGCATCGACAGGCGGAGGTGGTTCTGATGTTGCAGTTACGGTTGGGCGAAGATTGAGTTTGTCAAATTTGGTAGTTGTATCATTGGTGGGAGATCATAAGGATCGTCTAGCAGTTCCTGCCTTACGGTTCAGCAAAGCAGTTGTCCTGGCGGGCAAAACAGCAGGAATGGGCATCCTCACTGGCCTCACAATGCTAGCACCACTTGAAAGACAATAGGGTGAGTCACCTTCAACAGCAAGAGACATGTCAGGCTCAGCAGGAGAGTGGGTGAATCTATGCAAGTGCCATTTGCTTATCTGTCCGCAGGTCTTAAAGAAGATTCTAGTTGTGGCCCTGCGGGTGGCTAAAATGGGGGTGACATCGGTGGTGTGGTCCGCGGCATCCATTGAGAATCAGTTTTGATATGTATACATAATTGATATTGGGAATTTGGACATATCAACCTATCTAATAAACTGGAGTAGTTAGAACTCTGTCCTCCAACTCCCATTGAATCACTCCAAAACGATACTCACCTGTTTCAGGCTTTCAGCTGTCTACCAGTTTTGTAGGCCGTCTGGGTTAAAAATGTTGCACAAATCCATTGCTGTCTCGAAACTCACTTGAATTCTGTTGCCTTCGCATTGAACTGTTCAAGTGTTTGAACAGGACCTGATCTGATTACAACAGAACAGAGCAGGGACCTGGAACCTGGTTACGCTGCGCAAGCACTCAATCCGAGTCAGTCACATTTCCAAAACCCTACAACACCTCAAGACATTTTCAGATGTACCTCAGGGATGGATGTTGTTCGTGTAGATGGTAGATACAGACTAGGAGAAAAGTTAGGGTCAGGCTCAACTGGTGAGTGGTAAAATTCCAAACGTAACAGTGTGGCTGATGAGTCATCCAAAGGTGTAGTTCATCGTGCTCACGACATTATAACAGGCAAAGTAGTGGCAGTCAAGTTAGAGCCTATTGTCAGGGCTGCGGTCTTCAGCTTTGCAGCATGAACACTCGGTGCTCGCTCAGCTTCAAGGTGCCACTGGATTACCTCAACCTCTCTGGTTTGGCAGAGAGGGATCACATTGAGTGATGGTTCTTGAGAACCTTGGTAAATCCTTGGACAAGCGTGTTTGCACCTCCCCTCTTGGTGTGCTCGAGCGGCACTACATTGCTTGGCTTGGCTTACAAATGGTCTGTGGACTGTCAGAGCCTCAGAGGCAAGTATGCAGTGACTAACTACCCTTGATCAAGGTTTCTTGTCTCCAAGACATTCATTCATGCAATGTCATCCACCATGATATCAAGCCTCACAACATCGTCATGGGAATAGGAGAGTTCCACGAGACAGCATTCCTTGTCGACTTTGGAATTGTGAAACAATACCATGATCATGTATCACGCATCCATATCCCCATGCAAGAATACAACTGGTTTATTGGTACTCCAGCATTCACCTCCCTCAACAGCCATCTCAAACAGGAATTGAGTCATTGTGACGATCTTGAAGCTCTCGCATACTTGCTTATTTTCCTCCAACATGGAGTGTTACCATGGTTGGAGCAAGGTTGCCAGCACTTCTCTCATTTGGTCATCCAAGAAATGAAATAATCCATGGAAACTGTCCATAACAGCGGTGTTCCTCAGGAATTACTTTCCTTTCTATCTTATGCATGCAGTCTTTCCTTCATGCAGAAGCCGGATTATGATTACCTTCACACACTCCTCCTGCCTGCCACCTCACTCATGTTGCTTGCAAAAGAAATACAGGTGACTACATTCTCGCAACCGATGACACATGCAAGCGCTGATGATCACCACTCACATATTCACATAATATCCTGCCCAATCATCAGTTTCACCTTGCAGTCTGGCTACCAAGTGGCCCCTCCGTAATAGTTGATCGGTGCGACTGTCGGCATATGCTGGTATGAGGTGACAACCATGGATCACTAGAGAAGGATCCAAAAAGCCAAAGGCAGGGCTATCTCCTTGTTTGGGCACAAAACCAACCTTGGGAAGTGCACAGCACTTGAATCCCCACTTGTGTCCTGGATCAATCCCAAGCCAACAGACCCAAAGCACCTCTAGCGTCTCCTTTGAACAGCTAACACCACCTGGACAGAAGTGGACCTCAATGTGGAATGCTTTCAATAGCTGACAGTACCAGAAGGGGTGATAGTCTGGATCTTCTTCCTTGACAATGTCATGAGAAAGGAATGGCTGTCAGGTCGCACAAAATCGTAGGCCCGGTGGATATCGTAGCTCATGGAGTTGATCTGAAGAATTTTGGATTCCACCACATGGTTGAGGTTGAGCCGCATTTCCTTTTGCTGCTCCGGTGTGAACGACCGCTTGTCACCATCAAAATCAAGGCTGAGCAACCTCGACAGCATGTGGTCCTTCAGATGTGCCATGAAGTTTGGCTAGGAGGCATGTAAGTAGGTGCGAGAGGTACACATGATGGTCTCACTTCGATAGCTGGGTCATCAGCGTGCTGGAAGAGAAACTGTGGGAGACTGAAAACATTGTCTTTTTGTCCCTGGCTTGCCATTGAGTGATGCAACATGGGTGATACATCAATGGCCTGCACATCCATATCTGTCAACATGTCATGCAACCCTTGCCATTTCAGGAAGGTTTGTCGATGCTCTTGCCTTGCGAATTGCTTCTTGACATCCTTCTTGTTTGACCGACTGTACATCCTCTTGATCATATAGTGGGCCAGCTCACCCTATCAAATTGTTCCTATTAGTTCGGGTGCTTGTAGGTGAAGTGAGATCTGCAGTCGACTCACAACATGGGTGGTGTACGAGTCTGTTGTGCTGAATGTTTTTATCATGTCAACATAGTCGCCCAAAGCATGAAACTTGTAGATGTCAAGATTGAACGTCTTCGGGAGTGAGGCTGATTGTGGTTCTTTCTTTCCATGGCCAGCGGCATGCTCAGCTGTTTCCCTCCTCTGCTGTTGTGCAGCTTCCTTGGGTAGTTCATGGGTGCTAAATGCGGCACAAGTATGTCATTTAAAACGATGCAGCTGATTGCCAAGGTGCTGTAAAGATTGCTGAAGGAGCACAAGGGATTCATCTGTGTGCGTCCGAAGCTTGGCCAATGCATGCCATTCACAGAGTTGGAATAGCAGGGTTTGAATGCTTGAGTCATGGATAGGAGGGAAAAGACCTTTGAATATGGGGATGGCACACTGGAGCGCAACACATCGAGCATCATCAGCCAACCGGTATTCAAACGAACAATCACTGTACCTTGAGTACCTGCTCAAAAAACCATGCTGGTTGCAGACTTGTGTCAGCAACGTTAGATGGAAAACAGCGGATGGTGTTAAGACTGAAGGAAGAGATTTGTGTGAACCTAAGATAATACATGTCAAAAACTGCTTTGTGAAAGGGTCCTTCAGCTTACCATTCATTGAGTATTTCAATCCTGCAAGGATCAACAGCATGCACTATTTGGAGCAAGTGTTTCAGGACGCTCTTCAGGACTCCAAGCTCGAACTCATGCAACAAACCCATGACTAGGTGGCTGAGGAGATTGAAGCCCAAGGGTGATAGTTGCTCACAGAAAGAGTTCTAGGAAGTATTGTAAGGTCACTGATGGTGTAACGTCAGTCAAGAGTGTTAATACCAGGGTGGGGACCAGGGATTCTTTTTGAGTATGGTTTCTATGGTTGTATCCTTCAGAGGCTGGTCAAGTTCATAAATTGCACGTTGTGCGAGTGCAATCTTCTCATGAAGGTAAGTTCTGGAATAAGAAATCCTAGATGCCAAGTCTCTGACAAATCCTGTGTGATGAAACATTGATTTTGGGACCAGGCAGCAAGGACAAGGGCAGAGGCCTTTGTCCCGAATGGTGGCAAGCAGGACTCTTCATGCAGTTCAGTGATGAGAACACAAGCACAGGATTTAGGATGGGACTGCTCACTTCTCAGGATAGTCAGCAGAGTAAGTAAATATCCTGGGATAAACTCTCCTGAGGATCCCATCAAAGCACTTCATGACACTGCCATTCTGGTAAGCATCGACGAAGTTATCATTGAGTAAAATCTTCCAGATTGCTTGAATGAGTTCTCATTTGCAATGTGTGAAAAGATTGCAGTTGTCTTCCTTTTCAGTGGTGGATGATAAGAACTTCTTGAGGGACTCTGGGAGCTGAGGTGTGTAATGAGACAGTGCAAGCGGAGCATGATAATCCAACGTACTGAAGGGATGAAGGCAATCAGATGACAACAACCTGACTGTGGGTTGGCCCAGGGATATTTGGAGAGGTTTCTGAAGAAAAGATAAATAGGCCAAGTGGACGTATGTATGACTAAACTGTGCGAGGTGTGTCGAATCAGACCAGAACATGAGACCTGCAACCACCTTTTCCAGCTTGCAGCCATCATCTCTTTTTTGTTTCATTATCTCGTCTTGGGCTTGGTTCCATACATTGGAGGTGTACAATTCATTGTAGACATGCTGCTCATGCCCAGTGACCAATGACTTCCAGAGCTTCTTGAAAGGGGTGAGATGGAAGCTCTTTGAGGATGACTTTGCATGTACCGCGCAGATAATGTCAAGGATTGGTCTATAACAAATTCCATCAATGGTAAATATCCTTCCATTACCTTCCTTATTCTTCTCCCTTGTTGGCACCGATATGTTGACACTCGTGCATCACCACTTATCAATGCCAAACAGATCATCCAGAGGGATCTCCTTCTGAGCTGCTTCCATCTGACAGGTCTCCCTGAAAGTGTCAAAGTTGGTCAAGTCATGGATGCTGAAGTCTGGGGCTTGGAGAACTTCATGGACCAGTTGAGTGACTTCCGAATTGGACTTGTGAGCGCTGCTGCTCTCTTTCCACCTCATGAGCCACCAGATGGACATATTAGACCAGGGCCACAGTGGTGAATAATCGCCTGCCTCACCCTCAGCTGAGTTGGGGCAGATGGGCTCATTGGTTCGAGACAGCTCCTCCACAGAGAGGTAGGAGTCAGGATCGTGTGATAGATGATGGCGGTAGGCATGTGTGATGCCGAACCTATTGAATTGCATATGAAAGGAATCAAATATGTGCAGAACCACACATGGCAACATGAGAATGGAAGAGGGGTGAGGGTGAGGGTTGACTGCAGGCAACAGAGGCTCAGGCAGCAGGTCCCGATACCTGGCAGGAAGTTGTTGATTGCATGATGGAAGGTGTGGCTCAGGAGTGGAGTTGGTGGGCCCATCTTTGGGGGTGGGATCAAGTAGGCATGGCAGAAAGCCATGTGTGTCTTGGTGGTTGCCATGCAAAGGTTGACTGGACGAACCCTGGAACAAATGAGAAAAAGGTATAAGTATTCTGTATTCTATATCATTCAAGTCAGTCATCAATTGGTAAATGGCTTGTAGTATGTACTCATTATAAATCCTCTATGGTTATGTCAGACTGGGGTGACAGTCCGAGCGAGTGGAATATGATGCGAAGGTCCCAGATAGAAGTCTTGGTTGGAGAGGGGTATGGATGGAAGCAATATTTGCTCTCTTGTAAGTGGTGGGCTGTGCAAGTATCAACATGCACTGCAGGAGGGTTTGCAATTGGGGGGCTGCTTGGAAAGTTGATTCTTGGGGTGTTGCTAGGTGAGAATTTGATGTTTGCCTCCACGAGCAAACTTGGATCGTCCTCTCTTGGACTATGCAAAGAGGACGAGTTTGCTGAAGTGACTGAGGAAGAAGGAGAGAGTTGGAGTATGGAAATGATGTTGTTCATGTTACCTCTGAAAGACTGGGGAGTATATACAAGTGTTGTGCAAAGGCTTAGTGATTGGCACAGAAGATGTGCTTTCAAAGTCAGGCCAAAGTTAGAAGCGGTGCAACTCTGATGTTAATGCCACTGCCACCACCACTGCCCAAGAACCTCCCACTGGCGATGTGTTTGCCATCCTCACCCAGGACTTCCACCATCGCCGCCGCCGCCACCCACTGATGACACGCTCATCTTCCTCACCCAGGATTTCACCATCACCAAGACCTCCCACCAACGATGTGTCTGCCTTCCACCCAGGACTACAAGCCCCCCGAGATTCCCCCTGTTATGCGAGACGTACTCTTGGTAGGTCGAGCGAAACCTGATTGTCTCAAGGGAGGTACTCACGAAGAGACGCTACGTCCTCAAGTCAATCCGAAGGTCGAGTATCAAAGGTTCAGAGAAGCAGAGGTCTTAAGCCGATTGCTTAAGGATCCAAGAATACGCTAGATTGCGCAGAACAAGAATGAGAACTAAAGTACATGCAGCAGCCTACTTATACTAGGGGACGCGTAAGCGTAGAACTCCATAGAACAAGAAGGAATCGATGAGTAATGGGGAATACGTGTCCGATACGAAAGAATCAGACAGAAGACGAGGCTGTCCATGATAAGCGTAAGCACGAATGAGTCAACAGGTATCGTCCCGTCCGGTAGTAGTGAAACGAGAACGGCGCGGGTTATAGTTCGATAAAAGAAGAGTTCAAAGAACTCAAAAGAACTAGGGAATGTACCCAATCATAAGAGAACATACCAAAGAGCAGATGAGTGCGACGAAAGTAGGAAAAGAGAAAGGTACCATGATAAAGGAGACAAACTGTAACAATGCTTTACTTTGGTATTTTTTTTGCTTGGTCTGTACTACAGGAACTAACTGACATTTCTCCAGATCTTGTCTGGTTGTTCATACAGCTGAGCAAGTCCGAGCCATGACCGCTCATAGCCTGATTCTAATCACTCTCCATGCCAATTAGCTGAGAGCTTGTTCATATCCCCCTTTTTCCACTTTTGCCAATTTTTGACCATTTTAATTACCCCTTTTTGTACCAATTCTCTTTTTCTAGTGGACGATATGGCACACATCCTGTGCTGCTTTTTCTACTTTTCCCCCTTGAGATGTCTCATCCTAAGTACGAAAAGTGCAAAGGTTTTAAAGGATGATATGGCACACTTTTTCTAATTTTTCCCATTGAGATGCTTGATCACAAGTGCGAAAAGTGCAATACAAGTGATGTACAAGTCGGATCCAAGAAAACAAGTGGCCTTTGAACCACTTGCGCAACCTTGTGCCTCAGCGTGACAAAGTGCCGAAAAAGTGCCGAAAAAGTGCAGATAAGGCCAGATAAGGCCGTGAGTAAATTACTGATGTTCCAGACACAATCAATTACTTGAAACCCCCTGCGGTACTATTGTCCTGTATTTGTACACGAGCAGCGCTCCAGACTTCATTTCCGTGTTCCCCGTATCTCATTTCTTGTATTACCTCTCGTCTAATACACATATTTACCAGTAAAAGTCAGGGCGAATACTAGCCGTCACTCAGTATCTACCCCAAGAAATGGGTATTAGCACAGATCAACAACAAGAGAGCACTGATAGTCAGCGCCAAGATGACACTGAAGTTGGGTGCCTGTCACTCTGGCGTTGATTATGAATCATTTTACTTCCCTCAGTATATAAAGTGCTCGCGTTGGCCGCCTCCTTTATTCCAATCTAGCTTCATACCATCCATATCTATCGCCTATAAGATTTGTTCTATCATGGTACGTACGACCCTGCGTCTGAGTCGAACCGTCGATAGTTCCGCTCACATACACCTTCCATGGCCTCAAGGGTGCTGTAATTTCATCTATCGGCTCCGCCGTCAACACTGTCATCTCGGCAATCGCAGGCGCCATCATTGCGATCGTCCGCGCCATCACGATGGTACGTCTTCTAGTACGAACCGAGCATCATCCTATGGATGCATGCTTGTCTACATGTATATACGACGCATTGCGTCCATGCTTACACCCGTGTCTTTCAGGTCGTAGTGTCCATCTGGGACATGTTCGTGGATATTTTGTGCTGCCGGTGTTTCACTCCTAGGTGGCGCAGGGGTGGAAGACGTTGGAGGAGGACGGGTATTGCCGCACCATTGTAGTGATTCCCATCGAGGGGTTTCCCCACACGCCTTCCTTGTATGATTTGACACTGGTTGATTTGTGATATTATGTATGACTGGGTGGTGTTGACCTGACCTCTCCTGTAGTACGAGTCATTGCGATAATCAAAGCTTTCCGAATACATGTTCCGTCGCATGGCGTCACGAATGTCACTGTGAAACTCCTTCGTACCAATAGTAACCTCGTAAACCTTCCACGTCGAGGAAAATGCTTCCACGGGCGCAACATCTGATTGATGTAGCCAATTATCATCCACAGCGTCGGAGATCAACTCTGCCCAACGTCTCCTGAGATATTCTCTGTCAAGGGGCGTTTGTCTGGACTCTTGGATCCAACGATATTCACTTGTCTGCCAGTTCACTCGGGGAGAAACTTATCCAGTGCCTGATCAATGTGGTAGAATGATAGTCAGTACATTCATTCTGTATGGAACCAGAGTTAGCAGCCAGACACGAACAAAGAACCCGACCTGCTTCAAGCCTCGAGAACGACGCCTACAACATCATCTTTTGCCCCGCAAACTCAAGAAACGGTAACAAATGGATCCGGAACAAGGCGGGACGCACACGCAAAATAGTCGCCAGCGAAAAAGAACTTGAGCTTCCTCAAGTCGAACCTGAAATCGATCGCTGCGTCCTTGGCAAACTTGAAGCTTGGACGGACCCACCAAACGAGCCCTACAGTGAGAACCTATAACCCTCCGAGCTTCGGCGTGGTCTCGGACTTCCAGTCCTCGTTTGTGATCCAGAGGTTGACCATCAAGGACTCGTCCTCGAGCAATGCCGCGTCGACTAGAACACGGTCCCTCCATTTCAGCACTTGACAGCGTCCGTCGAACAAGCCGGCTCCGGGTCAGAATTGACCTCCATGCAACAGTTCTTCGCAAATTACAGAATTGGCGTTGTGACGCCGAACGCGCGCGGACCCGAGACTCGAGAGGGAGTATCGTTTTCCATTGTGTTTTTCCAATTGAACGATAGGTGTTCTGCGTCTGATCCCGCGGGGACGAAGCGACGGTGGTCTCACAGTTGATGCAGATCCGGGCGTCACTTTTGTCTTCGCACGTACACACACCGTTTGTGTGAGGCTGTGGTGCAGAGTTCTCTGGTCCTTTACTACCACAGGAACGAGATAGTCATGACAGGTATGCCTAACATTCAGCAGACTGGAATTACAGGGTGATGTTCTTTTACAGAACCAACGCAGTTCGCCTACCCATCGTTGAAGGCTAGAACCAAAATCACCCTACACCGCATTGCATTGCGCTTTTGGCCAAAACGGCTCGGTCGACATGCCCTGATAGTCAACCTCGCAGATCTCCTCTACATCCGGTTTGAGCAGCGGGGTGCGATATCAGACCTTGATGAGGCACTTGCCCTTGCACGCAACGCACTGGAACTTCGCCCGCAGGGGCATCCTCATCGAGCCATTTCACTCGGAATCATCGCGCTCTACCTCCATGCCCGTTTCGAGCAGCTCGGAATACTGTCTGACCTCGAGGAGGCCCTTGCCCTCGAACGCAATGCATTGGAGCTTTACTCGCAAGGGCATCCAGATCGAGCCGATTCACTGGACAACCTCGCGAGTTCCTTCTATGCCCGTTTCACTCAGCTCGAAACACTGTCTGACCTCGACGAGGCAATTACCCTCGCTCGTGATGCCTCAGAACTTTACCCAGGAGGACATCCCGATCGAGTTCTTTCACTGCGTAACATCGCGTTTTACCTCCATACCCGTTTCATGAAGCTCGGAACGCTGTCTGACCTCGACGAGGCACTTGCTCTCCAACGCAATGTATTGGAACTTCTCCCGCCAGACCATCCTGATCGAGCCAATTCACTGTCCACCATCACGAATCACCTCCATGACCGTTTCACACAGCTCGGAATGCCAACTGACCTGGACGAAGCCCTTACCCTTGAACACGATGCATTAGCACTGCGCCCTCAGGGACACCCTGATCGTGCAATTTCACTGGGCAACATCGCGAGTTACCTCCGCGTCCGCTTCGACCAGCGCGGATCACTGTCTGACCTGGAAGAGGCAATTGCCCTTCAACGCAATGCGTTGGAACTTCGCCCACATGGGCATCCTTTCCGACACGTTTCATTGGGGAGCATCGCGATTTACCTCCACTCTCGTTTCCGTCAGCTCGGAATGCTGTCTGACCTGGATGAGGCACTTTCCCTTCAGCGCGATGCATTGGAACTTCGCCCGCAGGGACATCCCCATCGAGCCATTTCACTAACCAGCATCGCGAGTTGCCTCCGAGCTCGTTTTAACCAGCGTGGAATGCTTTCTGACCTTGATGAGGCGATTGCCCTCGAACGCGATGCATTAGAGCTCCGTCCACAGGGACATCCTCATCGAGCTCTTTCACTGGGCAACCTCGCTATTCACGTCCATGATCGTTTCATCCAGCTCGGAACCCTGCCTGACCTAGATGAGGCACTTGCCCTCGAACGCCACGCGTTTGAACTTCGCCAGCAGGGCCATCCTGATCGGGCCGTTTCACTGGGAAATATTGCAAAGTACCTCCATGCCCGTTTCACGCAGCTCGGAACGTTGCCTGACCTTGACGAAGCACTTGCTCTCGAACGTAAGGCATTGGAACTTCGTCCGCATGGGCATCCTCATCGAGACGCTTCGCTGGGCAGCATTGCAAAATGCCTCCATGCCCGTTTCACGCAGCTCGGAACGTTGTCTGACCTTGACGAAGCACTTGCCCTCGAACGTAAGGCATTGGAACTTCGCCCACATGAGCATCCTCATCGAGCCACTTCACTGACCAATATTGCACTTTATCTCCGTGCTCGTTTTGACCAGCTCGGAAAACTGGCTGACCTCAACGAGGCTCTTGCCCTCGAACGCAATGCACTGGAACTTCGCCCCCATGGACATCCTCATCGAGCGTCGTCTCTGGGAAGCCTTGCTCACTGCCTCCATACTCGATTCAAGCACTCAACTACGCATAACAAGAGCGACCTCCAGGAAACATTCAATCTATATTCCCAACTCTCCGACCCCCCCCAGACAGTGTCCCTGGCTGATCTCGAATGTGCCAAGCAATGGATCCAGGCAGCCGAAGAAAGGAAAGACGGTACAACAGTTTTGGCTTACCAAACGTTTTTGCGTCTCAGTGTTCACTATCTCGCTACTCTACCGTCTCTGCCCCAGCATCTTGCATTACTCAAACAGCTCACGAAATCAACGCCAGTCGATGCGTTTTCGGCTTGTATTCGCTATGGCAATCCTGCCAATGCAGTTGAGCTTCTTGAACAGGGCCGTGGTGTCTTCTGGAGCCAGTTGATTCGCCTCCGCTCTTCCCTTAACGATGTGATAGCATCTGGTGACACCGGGAATAAATTAGCAGACAAGTTCTCGGAGTTGGCATCCTTGCTTCGCCGGGAGCTTGATGCCCCTCCCGACCCTGAGTCCCAACACGATCGGGCGTGCCATCTCAACATTCAACTGCAGGATATCGTCACTGAGATTCGCACATTGCCTGGCCTCTCTCGTTTCCTCCAGCCCCCACTCTTCTCAGATCTCCAAATTGCAGCCTCCGCTGGACCGGTCATTATCGTCAATGCCAGCCAGTACAGCTGCGATGCGCTGATAGTTCTACCTGACCGGGATCCTGTCCACGTTCCTCTCCCCACCACGAAAGCAGGCGTCTCTGAACTAGCCCTAGAACTTCGCACTCTGACATTGCGCGCCAGATTCGAGGATATGTCGAGGGAGTTTTTGAGGTTTCTACGAGAACTTTGGGATGTAGTCGTTTCCCCAATTGTGACAACTCTCCAGGAGTTTTCTCCCCGTCAATCGCGGATCTGGTGGTGCCCGACTGCCGAGTTCTCCTTTCTTCCGTTGCATGCTGCCGGTTCGTTTCGGAAAGGCCAGCCGACGCTCCCTGATCTTTATATTTCTTCATATACACCCACCTTGACGGCCCTTATTCGCGCTCGTCAACCATTGGCCCCATCCATGGACCAGCTTCGTTTTTTAGTCGTAGGCCAGGCGCAGGCTCCAGGAGAGTGCGAACTCGTTTCAGTGAACACTGAGCTGTCCAGCATATCACAACGCATCGGGTCCGTCGCGGCGCTTACTTGCATTCAAGACCAGGACGCAACCACTGCCAAGGTTGTCCAAGCGTTCAAAAGGCACGCGTTCGTTCACCTTGCCTGCCATGGAATCCCGGATCCGAAGCGACCGTTCGAGTCCGGGTTTGCTTTGGGCGACGGGCTGTTAAAGGTCGAAAACATCATGCAATACGACTTGCAGAACGCCCAATTTACGTATCTGTCTGCTTGTCATACGACCGTCGGAGACGAGGAGAGCCCGGACGAGGTGATCCATCTAGCTGCAGCCATGCAGTTCGCCGGATTCCGTTCCGTGATTGGCACGATGTGGGCCGTGGACGATGGGCACACGAACGAGATCACGTCCAAGTTTTATGACTATATGGTGGACGAGTCTGGTCGTCTGGATCACGCGCGTGCGGCGCTGGCGTTGCACAGGACGATGAACAGTCTTCGTTTGAGCAAGATACCCGTCGATCAACGAATCCTGTACATCCATATCGGTGTCTAGTCATTTCTGCTTTCGGGTACGTGTGTTTTTTTCAGGCGGGACTACCGAGACTCGCTTGCCTCGCGTTGTGTTTGTCGTATGTAGGATTTCGTGCTCCACTTTAAAGTAATTTACGTTGTACAACAATCTATCTGTAAAGGATCGTGTACTTAGCAATTCTTCGCGTTCATTACAAGGACAAATGGACCTTTGCGTGCCTTATAGGCTTTCCACGCACCGGATCATGCATAGCAGTGTGACTCCGGGTCGACATCGCTAACCTGAGCGCTAGCCTGATGATTGAACACATGCTATTCAATTCTGTGGACGATGTCACCCATCCGCGAGGCGCTCACACTGGACGATAAAGAACACGCACGTAGCGGCAACGTTCGACGACAACCGAACCCAACGCGTGTGTCCGAGTCCTCGGCCAACATCCATCATGCATCACGGATCATCGCGCACGACTGATCAGACAATGTTCTCTGATCCGCCGGAACGATCGAACATGTTATTGCTTTTAATTTGCCACCGTCGGATCCAATCGTCGCATTGCACGCTTGACAGACGACAGCAGGGATCGATCGAGAAGTGATGAGTCAAGTGATCATGGCCGACATGTTCATTGACATGCGCCATCGAATTTCATGTACGACAGGTTCGTTGAAGGTGCGGGAACGTCTTCCGCCCTTGCCACACACCGCAGACTACTCGAATCGAACGCGCATTTTGCACGGGACCGTTCTACAGTCTACGAAGGAGGCGTCGTACAAGCAAAATCGAGCGCCGTCTCGCTGGCGACATTTTTACAATAATACACCGCCTGACCTTTGGGGCTCGTCAAGTTGGTGCCCGTCGCGGTGATGTCATAGCACTCGGCCGAGCATTCGAGATCGACGACGACGTTGCCCAGCTTGCCAGACGACGTGCCGGCGACGTTGATGTCTAGCGAGGAGAAGCGTGGATGGCCGGGACGCGCGTGAGGGGCAGGGGTACGTACAGTGGACATCGGATATTGTGACTGTGCTGGGGTATTCTGCGCAGACGTTGGCTGCGGTCTGGTAGCACTGAGAGCCCGTCTGTACAGTATGCTCGGGTATTTTCGAGACGACGAACCTGGTTCAGATAGATGGGGTTGTCGACGTTGTGAACGTAAAAGTCCTCAAAGGTGATATTCTAAAAGCGAATCGATTGGCATGAAATCCAGAGAGATTGGGAGGAGACTTGACCTGGACATATCCAGTACCTCCGCCGGCCGTCGAGTTCGGATCCGGTGAGCCGCCAAAGACCTTGATTCGGGCACCGTTCTGAGCGTTGTTCATCGAAATATTCTTTACGTAGATGTTGGTGATGATATCGGTTACTCCAGCATACTACAAGGACGAGTCCGATGACCGAGAACAGCCGAACCCCTATGAAACGCACCTGGCCAAGACTTCCGACGGAGATACCATGAGAGCCGTTGCAGTAGAGGTTTTGGACCACGGTGTCGGTGGTGTTGGGTTTGAAAGAGGCACAATCGTCGTCGTTGTCAATGGTCGAGTCTTGGATGGTAACATACGAGGAACGGTAAATGTCCCAACCATCTAGAGACCAGATGAGGAGCACAGCAGGAAAAAATAGTTAAAATGAATACCGGAATTCGCGGCGGGATTGGAAGAATTAGAGACGGAAGAAATATTCATCCTACGGTAAGTCACATTGGTGGATTGATAGACAAAGTTGTTCTGTCGTTAGGGTGAGAGACTGTTCGGCGGACGGAAGGATGTGACGTACCCAGAAGGGAGAACCGATTTGGGTGAGATCTTCGATGAGGACGTTTGAGGCGTTGCCAACGGTAAGGGGGATAGGCCGGGCAAAGGCGGTAGATGAACCACCGGCAGTTCCCACAGTCTGTTGAAGTGTGAGAGGGTCGATCGGTGTGGAAAGGCAAGGACGTGACCTTGTTGGGATAGTCCCACCAGACCTGACCGTTGGCATCGAGGGTACCTCCGCCGTAGAGGTGGATATTGTTTCCGGAAAGGAACCAAAAAGTGGTGCTAAGACGTGTGAGGCCCTTGGAAAGGATCGGTGGAAGGTACGTACTATCGGGAATACAATCCCGATAGCGCAGGAACACGAAGGGTAGAGTGTCTAGTGGAGACTCACTTAGACAGGTCCTTGGTTGGTGAACAAAGGGTAAACAGTTGGTAGTGAAGATAAAGCTGGGAGGCTTTAGAGAGGAACCAACTGAGGGGGAAAGAACAAGATAGTT